>QKQZ01053785.1:0-12056 GCA_003595255.1 Solenopsis fugax | reverse complement strand
CAGTATTTAAAGTAAATTTTTAACATATACCCATACAAAGATATTTCCATTTTTACGAATTAAACCCTCCCCCCCCTAACGAATAGCCCCGGTCTCCCCTGTATATATAGTTTACAAACATATATAATGTATGTAACATAAAAATGCATACCTGCTCAAAGTTTTCTCGAAGATTTATATAAGTATTTTTAATTTTATCTTAGTACCCATTTTGTGTAATCGTTGTCACATGATGTTACAATTTCTCTCAATCGTCGTACGATGCAATGTTGATGAGACGATAGTCGGTGACGGACTGAGAGATTTTCGCGTACTGTCGAGTCTGAGTCCTTTTGAAATTTACCACGCGCAGGCTCACGGTGTCAGGTGCAGAACGCACGTTGATGTCCCGCGTTGGAGATGCTCTGACGTGCGAAACAAGAAAAAAAAGAAAGACCGATAACGTATCTTTAACATCGATACGCACGTAAATGATGCGGAGATTAAAATATACCCTATCGCGTATTCGTTAGCGTCAGACTCGAGGATGTCTGAACTTCAAACAATATTGATCGCGTTATCGTCTCTCTCTCTAAATTTGCCCTATATACGTCATCATATTTTTCTTTTCAAAGAGCAATTCTTCTCCCGAAGAAAAGCACTAATAAAGTAGTGACGAAAAGCTTCTGCCTAAAATATAATATTTAAAAATATAATTGTGCGTGACTCATTGACTTTAACGATTTGAAACAAACTTTGAAGGTCCGCGACGAACGTTTGATCGAAGAAAAGTTACGACCATTTCCTTTCTTATTATAACGGTATTGTATTGAAAGCCCTAGGCACCGTTGGTTAATTCCATTCGCAGAAAGGAAGGAAGGAATTGTCGCGTGACTTTGCACTAATGATTGGGTTTAAGTTCGGACCGAGCGAAGAACGAGATAACTTCTTCACTTCCGTGTATGTACCTTTCCTCTCTGCCCATTTCCTGATAAACCTCGGAAAACGTTGGCGAAATGCTCGAGAGGACAGAACTGACAAAACTTGGCGAGTTAGTGTAAGTTTCATTAATCAACATGTTGAATTCTCTAATAGTTATTTAATAACAATATAATTGATACTCATTTATGCTGCTTATAAAAATTTACTCGTTATAATAAACACATGCACTTGATTCTTAAAAAAAACTTATGTATCTACGTTTGATCTTACATAATTTTTGTACATTAAATATATAAAATACATGTTACAGGATCTTAATCTTTTTAATTTTTTTAACTTTTGTACAGTGGATCACTTATGGCCTGGTAAAATTTTTTTTCCTTTTAAACATATTGGTATCACAAGATAGTGTGCTAGCAATATCAAAAAATCTAGCATATTTTTCGTAAAATAAAATAAAAAGTTTACAGTAATTAATTTCGAGACGAAATATTTATCTCTCTGTTTCTTTCCAGTTATCGGTTTGGATTGTTTTCTTTTCATTGTGTTGGGATTTGGGTTGGGAAGTAGGGCATCATTTTTCAAATTAAAAATCTCGAAATTACATAAAATCTTACCATGACACTTCAAGATTAAGGTTTCGTTAGGAATGGACAAGAGAAATAATCGAAATGCCACTTTTCGGTAACGCAAGATTAATACTGATGATACAATTAAATTCGCGGCGGCTGCGTAAAGTAAGCATGATAAGAGGACGCGTAAAACTTAATCAAAGGCTACGATAGTGCCTCTGGGGATAGAATCTTTCCTCTCGGAAGTAAGATTAGGAATCCAACGTAGGCGTATGTAATCCGGATTGTCCGAGGGCGAGTGTAATTTACGTCATCACTACGCTTAGCGGTGTTCGTTCCTTCATTTACGATATCTACTTCTATTTTATCTTCATATTCCGCTACGTTTCCGGCCAACGTGGATATCAACGTAGTGCGATTACTCGCTACCTTTTTTTAAACACTTTCTCTATTTTGTCCAAATTATCTAAATTTTTGGTACATACTTTCTCCTGTATATACAACAAATTGAATAGTATGCACTTATACAATGTGCGACCAAAAGACTGTTCTTACATTTTAAATCTCAAGATTAAAAATTGATAAATTCGCAGTTTCATATTGAACTGTGTACTGATATTTATATTTGGTTACATCGATGTGACTCTTATTTAAATACAGAATTTATATTTTATTATTTGTTTCTGTACATATGTAATTTGATTCGATTTGACTTAAAAATCGTAATATTATATAAATTTTTCTATTCTTTGCTTTTTTGTTGCTTTATTGGGATCTGAGAATACGCAGAAAAAAAATCCGGAAAAATTGAAGTGTAATGTTGCTATCAAAGAAACATATATTGCTTCAACGAGATGTGTAATACTCGATCATTCTCACACAGGAAACATTTGGTGTGCTTTATGAAAGAGTTCGTAAAATAAATGCTTCTGAGATTTGGAACACAATGTCGTAATGTGTTTGTCAATGCGTTGTTTGTAACGACACCAAATTATTGACAATCTAAAAATCGACGCTAATACACAACAATAGTATATGCAACTCCAACCTTTTGTTTCGATCCAAGCTTTGAATTTTAATCGCATTCCAGCTCGGCATGCCAGACTTCGTGGGGTTTCATATTGGTACTCTTGATTTTACAATCCCTTTTATTGAAAGTTAGAATCATATCGTTTGGATCGGCGCAAAGTACTTTGACCAAACAAATTGGCATGACTATTTTAAAATACCTCGTATATCAGTTTTTAATAACATTTATTTCCTTCAGAAAGTTGTGATGATATAAATTAAGTATATAAAAAAATATACAGTTAAAGAATTTATAAAATAAAAAAATTTTGCAAAAGAAAAAATATTTGCGTTTCCAAATATTAAATATTAAATTGGTATATCATTATTTTATTGTTTATGTATGTACATATTATGTAATCATAAAGATATCAATGCATTAACTATTCCAGTATGTTTCATTGGTCACTAATGATACATTGTAAGTGCTCAATGAGCTTACTTTTTGAACCAGAAAATTCTCATTATCATACATTTTTTGCTAATTTATTTAATCTCATCTCGTTATTTTGTCTTATCCATTCCAGGACTTTGAACGAAAGTACCCTAAAGAAATGGGGCGTAATACCGATGACAGAATATTCGGATCCTTATCACAACAGGTAAGGAATAAGCACGCGAAAAATTTAATTTATTCAATTACATTTACATCTTAAAGAGAACTTTTAGACAGTCAGGTTGTTCATTAATAATATATGATCTATAAGATTTGCTTTAAGTACAATATTATGCGCTACACTTTTCTCTATGATTTTCGGAGGAAATCCTTATAATAATTTATCTTCCTTTCCGCATAGACCGATGACGATGGGCGAAATTGGCTGTTTTCTCAGTCATTACGTCGTATGGAAGAAGGTAATAAGACAGTTTAATGTGGAAAAAAACTCGTTGATTACTCATGAAATATATATTAGGTATTAGAGCACGGTTACAAAAGCGTTATGGTATTGGAGGATGATGTCCGCTTCGAACCATTTTTTCGACAGAAAGTCAATTACGTCTTGGCAGAGTTGTCTGATCTTGGAATCAAGTGGGATTTAGTGTAAGTTCTCTGAGGAAATTTATTATTTTCTAATCATGTTGTCGCGTGTTTTATAATTCGATTGTCTCTCGATCAGCTTTCTTACAATTTATATTTTATTTAAAACTGGTGTACAAAAGTTATATAACAGATGAAATGATAAAAAGATTAAAGTAAGAAAATGAAGGCTTTATTGAAGCTTATGTAGTTTATGATTGCAGTAAAACTAGTTCAATTATTTTGATTTCGATTCTTTTGAATTAATGGGCGATGAAAAAAATAATTTATTTGGCGAAATTAACTTTAGCAGACAGTCGGGCCTAAATAATTGACATGTTACATTTTTTACAATCTTATGTTTAGATATATGGGAAGGAAAAGATTGGTGAAATCAGAGAGTCTAGTGGAAGGATCTAAGTTTCTGGTTTGGGCGGGATACAGTTACTGGACTCTTGGCTACATTTTATCACAGACGGGAGCGAAGAAAATGATCGGTGCTATGCCTCTCGGGAAATTAATTCCCGTTGACGAATTCCTTCCCATTCTTTCGAACACGCATCCTGAGTACGTGAAATGATTAATGTCCGTAGTTTTAGGAATAAATAGACATCCCTCATATCTTGCGAATAAGTCAATATCCGCATTCGAATCGGAAAGAATAAATCTCAGAAAGTAGACTAATAATAATTATCCTGTAAAATCCGATTGAACATTCCGGATATTGCGATCGGTTTTACATTATGTAACGTATTCCTTAAGAATAGTTCGGACGGATCTTAATATTCATTTGATGCTGTGTTATTTCGACAGAGAACAGTGGGCGGCTCAATTTCCTACTAGGGATTTGATTATCTTGTCAACAAATCCACTTTTAATTTATCCAACGCATTATACGGGCGAAGATGGACACATCAGCGATACGGAAGACTCGAAACTCGTACATGATGCTCCTCTGCTTACTGATTTGGAAAATCGAGAGGAACTATGATCAAACCAAAACACCATAAAAAGAAAGAAAATAGCAATCTAGTCGAAGAATCAACTGCCAATCTATAAATTTAATAGTAAATTTAAAAAAATTTTTTAACGTAAGCTATATCTGCGAATTTAAATTGCCAATATATTGCCATATACTATTAATTTGTTCGTAATTGATTGAATATAATTATAGACATATAAGCAGTATGAATGATATACAGGGTGTCCAAAATGTGTGGCAACCCCTTTATACACACACACACACACACACACACACACACATATATATATATATATAAACTATCAACAAACAAATATCTATGATCTTACAAATATTTTCGTTCACAAATTTTCAAAAGAAATTCCTAATAATGATACAATTTGATAAGTTTTATGAATCTGTATATGCCTTTTATATCTTTATATAATATATCTTTCATAAGTAACGTATGATATATGTGTACTTTTATACTTATACTTTTTTCAGAAAAAAAATTGTCATAGTTTTGCCATAGATTTCCTTGAAGAAATATTTATATATAAATATGCTATTCAGATGTAAATATAAACTTTAATCTGATATTGATTTTTATAGACATGTATATGCGAGACTAAAACAAAAATCATCGCCGAACATGAAGGGTGGCTTTTTTATATATTTATATATGTACTGTATTAACATTGTAAAAAAATATGTGAATGCATGTCATACGTAAATGTGCCATTATCTATATGTAAATGTGCAATATATACATTTTAATAACATATTTATTGTTTATTTTTATACATATTTTATCACAGTTTATTATTTGAAATTTACAGAATTGAAAAAATTCAGATAAATTCTTCAAATATTCCGTCAGTCACTAATATATGTATACAAAGATTACTTATCTCTATTGAAGAAATAGTGGAAAATAATGATATCGCGGAGATTAAGTACCGTGTGATAAACATATGAGAGTTACACTCGTGTCAAACGATACATTTATTTTGAATACAGATAATGTACATATATAACGCCCATGACTCGGTTAACACGAATAAAACATTGTAATAAATCTGCGGAAAATAGACAGGTATTTCAAACTCATAACGTTTTTTTGAAGAAAATATTATAGATTAAAAGAATAATCGGAAATAATGGCAGATAAGTTGTAACCGATCCAAGGAACGGAGAGTCGACTCTGAGATACGNTGAGAAAAAAAATTTGTTGACTTAAAAAAATATTAGTTCATTCAACTAAATGCGGCGGTCACGGGCTGTCAAGCAAACATTTGTTAATTCAAAGAAATGTCATTTCGAGAAACTACAGATATTCATTCGAATTACTACCGTGTATTTGACTCAAATAAATTAACATTTGAACTAAGTAATTCATATGCAACTAAACGTATTTAGTTCAGTTAACAGTTTTTTTTTCTCAGTGCACCGTGACAGACTACATTGTCAAGCGATTAAAGTTTTAATTACGTTGCTAAAATTCTTTTAACTTTTTCTTCAACACATCTTATCATCTCAACCCTTGCTAAAAAAAGCAATAATAACTTTATCGTGCTTTATCATGTGGTTGCGTTAACTGTTAAGTCTTCCTTCCAATATGCGCAGATTGACGCTCTCGCGAGTTTCATTCTCATACGTTCACCGGAAGAAGAATCAGAGAGGAGGCAAACGTACGAGACATCGCGTGTGGAATCAAGGCATATATCGCTGTATAAGTTTGCACAGTTAGTAGTCGACTGATAACCATGAACATCAGTTTTGAAGGAAAACGCATTCTCGTGACCGGCGCTGGTCAAGGTACATCTCTTTGCAAATTCTTATAATTTTATGAATTTAAATTGTTCTGTGTCAATTTTTTGCAAAAAGTACTCTTTAAATAAAAAAATTAATATTGTGATCTTTCTTAAATGTATTGTGTCGCGAATCTGCAGCTTAATTAAATTCACATTGAGCTCAATGAGATTGAGAGTCGCGGCTATGAAATTTTTTATGAAAAGATATTTTAGTTTAGTGACCCAATAGACTTATCATCATAAATATGTGCAGGAATCGGCAGGGAATTAGCTCTTCGTCTCTCCAAATATAAGGGACAGGTGTTCGCATTGTCAAAAACGAAAAAGCATTTGGATAGCTTGGTGGCGATTGATCCGAAGATTCAGTCTATCTGCGTCAATCTTTGCGACTGGGATGCGACTAAAAAGACCGTTCAAAGTATCCTGCCGATCGATCTATTGGTCAACAATGCTGCTGTCGCGGTCCTTACGCCGTTCTTGGACGCCACACCCGAGGGATTTGACCTGACTTTCGATGTCAATGTGAAGGCTGTATTGAACGTGTCCCAGGTTGTAGCCAAGAGCATGATCGAGCGCAAAAGCGGCGGCAGCATTGTAAATATATCATCGCAAGCCGGTCAGGCGGCATTGAAGGATCACGCAGTTTATTGCTCGTCGAAGGGGGCCCTCGACATGTTGTCAAAGTAAGATAATTAATACCGCCGTGATCTGTAAAACGAAAGCTTGATGCATAAAAAATGCGGGAAATGTTGAAGAGAGGCCAAGAGAAAATGTAAAAGAAAACAAAGGTGTTTCTATCTACGAATTTGCCATTGACATTTTTTAGTTTAGAAAGTTTGATCCAACTAAAATTTTTTTCAAATAAAATTAATAGAATTAGGCTTCTTATTTTTATCTATCAAGTTTCTTTCAATCCTAAATTTTTAGTTTCAGCTCTTTATAATTTAATCGTATTGATTACTTTCGAATATTTTCGAAAAAAAATCTATTTTTATTTCATAAAATAAATAGTCTTTGAATTTCCAAACATCTTTTGTGATATTTTCAGAGCAATGGCCCTCGAACTAGGTCCGCACAACATAAGAGTCAATAATGTTAGTCCTACAGTCGTAATGACGGAAATGGGAAAATTGGGTTGGAGTGATCCGCAGAAAGCACAAAGCATGATAAACAAAATTCCGCTCGGTCGATTTGCTGGTACGTGACAAGTATGAATATTTTTAATTCGAAAAGGTTTAATTTATTAGTTCTTTCATCGTATCAATATTTTTAAATAAATTTTATTCATACGAATAATTTACAACTCGTAAAATTATATAAATTTAGATATTAATTTGTTAGTCGCTCGTAAAATTTAGGCAGCAAATAATACACACTAATCTTCCGAATTGAAACAGATCATTTATTAACCCCGTGATCGTCCTATGACATGATAACGTTTACTTATGTAATATTTTGCGTCACGAATGTTGTATCATTCGCTATATATAAATGGATTTTTTGTATCAACGTAACTTGCTGACATATATACTGACATATGACCGATCGGTAGTAAAAAGAATAGGTAAACTGTCGATAACTGATAGTATCCAATACATGTTATTTCTGATAAAAATAGAAATATTCAAATTGATTCTCCTAGAATATTTATTAAAGAAAGATAAATTTACGAATATTAATAAAATCGCGTTGGTATAAAGCATCATCATATTTAAGTTTAATTCATGAAATAGAGATCAAACCAATTTTTACGGCTATAATTGGCTTTTCGCGGAAAATCTTATATTTATTAATTCTTATAAATTATAATTCAAATTTTTTTATTTATTATATAATTTTTTATAATTTTTATTTATAATCTAACATTAGATTTAATATAATACGTATGTCGCAGTCAAAATCCGAAATTCATCAAAAACCAATCTAACTAAACAAAATTAGTTCTAACAACTCTTTCATTAAATCTTAATAAATTAAATCTCTCAACTAAATTAATAATTAAATAATTAACATAGTTGTAGATTAAAGTTCAAACTAATATTACAATTAGATTTGTGAGAAAAAATTTTGATTAATTAAATTGGATTTTGACTGCAACTTGAATTCAAACTCTATTTTTAATCCCTTGACTGTTTCATAAAAAATTATACCATGTCGTAGTTATATCAGTACATGATTTTTCATTTTTGTTTTACGATAATATAAAATAATGCTGTCTTTAAAAAAATATGTATGTAATGAATAATAACAAGATGTTTACGTATTTGGTGTATACATTAGATACATAAATATCTCATATAAATATCGTTAACTTTGGTTGATATTCATAACACACATTTTTATTGTAAGTTTGCTCTAACAGTTTTTTGTAGGAGACACTATATATTATAACTATTTTAACTCATTTTACTTATTTTTTCGTTAGTTTAAAGAAATTTATATTATTTATACTATTGCATCTCTAGCATTATTTCTCTCTTTATGAACGTTATCAGAGAAAGTAAATTATCAACGACTCAAAATATCATGTTGTAGAAGTGGACGAGGTAGTGGATCCTGTTATATATTTATTGAGTGATCGAAGTTCCATGATCAATGGCGCCTGCTTGCCCGTCGACGGCGGTTTCTTAGCTGGATAAGCAAAAATTCAGGATCATCCTCTTTAGGAAAGAAAAAGAAACATTCTCTTTATTACCATGGATTTATTTTTATTCTTAAGGGTAAGAACCAATCTTATCAAAGAATCTTACAACAGTTGCAAAACTCTTTTCTGTTAAACACAGCCATTATTTTATTATAAATAAGATAATTCATATGCTTTGTTTTGAGCATAAAAGATTCAATAAAGATTATGGTGATATAATTGTAATGAATTTAATTGACGTAGGGTAAGGTTTCATGGGATTATCACTGATAGGATAAGGAAATTGAAAACCCAGACAAATTTTGTTTGTTTCAGTTTAATTTAAAAAAATGCTTCGTTTCTTCTTTTCTTCATCGTCAACTAGGTTCGACAAACAGGCGGCGACAGAGAAAGCCGTGAACGGACGAGACGACTACTCACGTCGGCGAGTGTGTGTGTCTCTTTCTCTCACAAGTATCTTTGAAAATATTCTACCCCATTACTAACGCACGTATAATTATATAATTCGCGAGCTTTCCTCTGCCGTGGCTGCATTCAAGCTAAAGAACGCTTCTCTTTCGGCTCCTAATTTGCTCCTACAGTGAACGTAACACGGTGGAGAAACTGAGAATATGCACGTTGAATAAAACAATGCAAATCGAATGCATCTCTTGACCCGCCGCTTTAACATTTTTCCACATATCAAGATGTGTTCTCAAATCTTCAATTTATCGGGTGTCCGAAAAAATGTATATATTTATCGTGTCGTTTATCGCATACTATTAAATTTCGAATTTCATAGAAGACTCAATATACTTGTTAATATAATATATTTGAACTGAGACGTAACAGATAAGAAAAATGAAAAGTGATGAACATAAATAATTTGTAATTTACATCCATGTATAAACTTTTCATCAACACAAAACCGTTTGTGATTTCGATTGAGTAAATTTATATAGTGGTATAATTTTCAATATTGGCTTAATGAATCACGAAACAAAATAAGAATAAATAAGAATAAATGTAGTATCTTATATAAGTTAGGTACGATATTCAGAATGATTTTTATATATGCAATATATATTAGATTTATAGTAGAGTTTGTGTCATACTTTGCAACATTACATTTACAAAAAGAAGAGTTTTATCGAAGACTACGGCAAATTCATCGACGATGATAAGTCATTTAATTTACATGAACGTAAATTGCAAGATTTTTTTCATTTTTAGTGTCTGATTTTAGAAATCAAAATGTTACATAGATACTGCCAATTTTTAATTATAAATTAAATGATTGCAGCTTTTCCAAGTAAAACTTGAGCAAAAGATCGAGTCGGAAATTCTTTTAAACCTCTACGATCTTTTTCAGGACCACTTTACTGCAACCACTTACAAATAAAATATTGGTACAAATCAACTAGCGAATGTAAAACGAACTTAATTAGTACATATAACATCCGTATTTTATGTAACTGCGAGACACGTTTAAACGATTCGGACGCCCGATATATTTCTAAAAGTAAATTCGCATATATACGCTATCGCCAAAACACATTTTACTTGTAATCACTATTAATCAGGCTTTACCAGGTGAAACTTAAACGAGTAACAATATTGCGTTTCGTTATTTCACCAGACATTCCTCGCTCATTTTAATTACGCTTTCAGCCAGAATAACAGGAGATCAAATTTCCTAAGAACGCACTCTAACAACGTTAATGTTGCTAGTTTGAATTCACATTAATTCAAATTATTATAGACTAATAAGCAGAGACTAACAAGTTCTTTCGTTATCTCATGCTATCACTTTTTTGTCGCAAATGTGATAAAGTAATAACTTTATTACCAAATAAGCATATATTGACAAATTTTCTCAAAGTTTATTTTTGGATAAAAATTTTGTGTGTGTATGTATTACATTTTTATTCAAAAATGATAACTATCTAATTTTGGCAGTTTACGTAATCTTTATTTGTTGAGCAAGAGCAAGAGACAACAAAAGAAAAAAGTACTCTGCTGTCCAACAAAGATGCGCAGAGATTAATCCATTTACATCGAGCGTAATCCGCAATATCTCATACTAATCACAAGAAGTTTACTATTTAAATTATATATATCATGAGTAATATTAGCATAGAATAATCAAAAAATAAAAATGTTTCGTCACAAATCAGGATGAATAATTAAGATTATTAGGAATCAAATAATTTAAATTTTTTCCCAGCTTAATACGCAATACCTTTGGTAGAAAAATTTAACTACAATTTAAAGATAGAAAGAAAATTACTTCTGAAGAAAATTTTATCTCGATTATTCTCGACCATTTCAAGCAAAGTCGGAGGGAAAAAAGGAAGAAAAGAATTTGCGGATGTACATGGGTCAACATTTTTATCATTCGATTACCACCGATTTATCTCCAACACTTTCCCGCGAAAACGAAACGAAGTACAAATGCAAAAGTAATCAAGAAACAGAATTATACATTTTTGTGTCGAACAGACTACATCTTCCTACACTCTCTCTTTCCTTCTCTTTCTTTCGCACTGATCAAAACGTTTTAACTATAGGTATGGTTGTTGTCGTTTTTTTTGTCATATAGTACACAAAGACAGTTTTACAGTATTTATTATTTGTTATCGTCTCGGTGTTGCTGCTCCTTTCGTCACTTTCAGACATTTTATCTAATCTCTCTCTCTTTCATTTTCACACTCTTGCTTTTTTTCAAGCACACACTTGCACATATTATTATAATGTTCTTCTTGTCTCAATATTAATTATAATAATAATTGTATATATACAAACCATTCGCCTCGATACACAGTTCAATTAGTACACTTAAAATACATTGATCGAGAATTTATCGACACTTGCCGGAGTCGTCGTGCATCCTATCGTCGAGGGAGGCCATTGGAGTCATCATTTGATTTGAGACTCTCTGAACGCTCTCTCACATCTATTCGCACATATTCGCATAAAACATTCCTAGGCCGGCCAAACAAGCGCGTACGATTCGTATCCATAATCTACAATTGTGCAACAAAACGCACGCACGCGCGCGCGCACACACACACAC
>QKQZ01053780.1:0-25056 GCA_003595255.1 Solenopsis fugax | reverse complement strand
ATATATTTAACATTAAAAAAAAGAAAAGCTTTTTATTAAGCAAAATAAAAATACACAAAAGATCTTTTTAATAATTATCGCACTGCATATATAATAGAGTCTCAGTTAAAAAACGGAGAATTCTATTTTAAATATTATCAAGTGTTAAGGATGTAGGCAAGTGCTTTAAGTCTTTAAAGTAAATTTTCCAAACTTCTTATTTTTCTCTTTCTTAAAATTTAATTAATTTTCTATGTACTATTCTCTGATTTCTGCTAGTCTCCATAGCATACGTTAGACACCGGCTCCCGGCTCCCGGCTCCCGGCTCCGGCGCCAAGCCGCGAAGCGTGTAGCAGAGGCGACACCACCTTCGGTGGTGTGGTGGAGCGGCTTGGTATTCTTTCAGCCCTCGGATCCACACTATCCACAGTTCAACGCGGTCCGCAGCCTTCGACGGTCGCTTGTCCGTCCATCGCGATTTTCCGCCGTTGCCATTCACCGCGGATTTTCGCGATTCTAATCGCCGACCCGCACCTGCCATACATATTTATTCTAGTCCAGCCGCATCGATCGACCACATGCACATTATTCCGAACGTTAATCCGAAGTAATAAAAAGTAAACAGCTTGCAAACTACGTGACTCTACTGTAAATTCGTCCTGGACTCATTATTTTGTTTCAATGGAAACAGTTAATCGATCTGCTCGTGCGGATTTTTCAAAACGGATTTGAGAAGTAATGCTTTGTGAAACGCAAGACAGTTGAAATTTTTATTACGAAGAACGGTGAAATGCTGGTAAGAATTTTTCGAAGAATTAACGTTTACTCCTTTAATTGCAATTTGCTTATATGTTTGTGAGAGAGTTAACCTTGTCAAGTTAGATATGTAAATTCGCAGAAAAATAAGGCGATAATGTTTGACGCTGTTTTGACGTATCGTATGGTACGATAGGAATTCGAATCACGTGATTCCAAATCAAATTTATCACTCTGTTATATAAACAAATTCTAAAGAAGAAACGATAGAGCGAACGGAGTTAATAACACGATAAAATATTTATCAGAAATCATAATAAGCATTTCGATTACAAGAAATTAATCTGAAAACAAAGAATATTATACATTTTAATAATTAGAATTAATTTTAAAATATTATTAATTTATCTAACATTGTGACACTTGTGAGATAAAATATTATATAGGATTCAATATTAAGCGAAATATTTATATTAAAAATATTAATTTTCAGAGACTTAAGTATTTTTAGATTATTTGGAATTTTTCATTATCACATTTTATTTTAGACAATTATGCTTGTATATTTCCAGTTAATACATACTTTAATAAAATAAATAAATCTTTTGTTATTACAGGACGTCGAGAGCAATTTGCACAATAATTTTATAAAAGAGAAATTTTTTACTCTACAATTTATTATTTTTACTCGGACACATGGTTCGTTGACTTTTTCTAATCTCTAAAATATCATTAACACTTTAAAAGTTATCGCTTCCTGTTTTCCTTAAGTGTCCCTTGAAAATGCACATATTTAGTCCGTGTCGTAACTTTCTAAAGTGAACAAAGGCATATTCTGTTCTTCGTCAAATGCCCTTAATTATCTTTCGCGCCGTTTTGAACACTTGCCGGCGCTTTATTTTACGTACGACGGAATAAAGGAGGCTCGCGCCGCTCTTAAACGATAGCATCAGGCAGGAAGAGACGCCGGGATGTCACCTTCTTGTTCGAGAGGGCAAGACATTCACGTTTCGCGATGGCCGCCCTTAATTGGCTCTAATTAATGACCGGCTGTCATCAGACTCATGACTCACGACGAGTGCAACTCGAGCAGAATTCTAGCATTATCGCCTCTTTACGCCGTGCTGCACGTTTACCAAGATCCTTGAGATACACAGGCTGTTTAACGCTTGATACTGCAACGATGATAAAATCGAGCGAATTTAATATCAAATTTAATTCATATTACTAAAAGATATGAAATTTACACGTTAACTAATTATATCAATGTCGAATTAATCTATAAAGTTTCGTTAGAAGATATTTGTTTAAATTTTAAAGGTTTATACTTGATAAAGTAATAGAAATGGTATATAGCAAAAGTAGAGCAAACGAGGCAATCGACAATCAGACTTTTTTTAATGGAGAAATTCAATTTTGTTTTTATTACTTTTTATCTAAAAAACGAATATTATTTCCGAGATGTTTAATTTATGTTTAATCTACTCCTTACACATACAAATTTTATATTTATATAAGTATCAGAATTAATTAATACTTATAGATTTTATTACATACAAAATATTTGCAGGTTTTATTTTATTAATACTAATTTTTTAATTCCAAATACGTAATTATATCTCAATAAATAAATTATTTTTAACAAACGATGCATTTAAAAATCTTGATGTAATCTATAAATGAAAGGAAAAATGGAGCAATGTTGTTTTGAAATCTTTAAGCAAAAATTTGACACCGTCTTCTCTTTCATCGCAGTGATGTATCTCAATTTATTACTTCCTGATATTCGATCTTCCTCGTTTGCCTCCTCTTTCCAATTTGCCGCTGCTTCCTATACTATATCTGATTTTCTCTAACACATAGTTCCTTTACGTTTCTTATTTTTTCTAGTTAGACTTTATAATAACTGTATTATTGTTGCCATTTATATTGTTGTTACTTTTGTTAAAACTTGTCGAATCTTGTTGAACTTGATAAAATTTGTAATATACTCAATACAGTTATTATTATATTATTATATGTATATAACAAAACACAACTTTAATAAATATAATAAATAATAGAATAGATAAAGAGTAAAAAAAAATGCTTTTTAAAAAGAGAAAAAGAGACAGAGAATTATTAACATAAAATGCAAGAACGAGTATTTTCACATTCCTTTACTACTGGAATCTATTAATACTAAAGAAAGTAATTTTCTGTGAAGTCAAATTCACAATACTAACAATGATCACACTTTTGCGGCGATAAAATCGTTTGTTTAGACGATTAAATTCGAATAAAATGGGCTTTAATCGTTGTGTGTGGAACCGTTCGGAATTTATTAGCTTACGTTTTTATGTCTAAAACTATTTGCCTTGCGGTTAATTTTACAAGAACGATTGGTTTGTAGCTCGAGGGAGGAAAGCTTTGGATATGCTGAATTAAATCGCGACTAACTGGGGATGAATCATCCCCCCTCTCCCAAAACATGGCGAATCGAGGCGATCGATATCAAAGGCATCTTCGTGTCGCCGGCTCACTACTGGTACCTTTCCGCGTGAATTCTTGAATATTAAAGCAATATCGATCCCGCATACTGAGAACAGATGTAACGATCAATTATGCAGCTAGCGTGACGGCTGCTCGGCACGATCAAGTCGAACTTTACGCTTTCGCTTTCAAATATGACGTTGGTCAAGCATGAAAATCCTAACTTCCGAACTACAATTGGAATATAATGCAAAATAAAAATTAACTTTTATTTTAGCAAAATATTATAAAATTTAAATGCGTAATCCTTGTCACTCATGAGTACGATGTCGTCGCGTTTACTTTCATACCGTATCTTCCATACACTTCCGGTTGCGACAGTCTCTTCATTGTATGGCCTGCTGAAATTCCGGACAATAAGATAGGCGCACGTTAAGTTCAGAGTCGTAGCTGATCTTGCCTTTGCATTGTTCTATTCAAGATCGATGCGTGGGTATAATCTTCGAGATACCGTTATTGCTAATAAAAACATTTATATTTAACAGTTATTAATTGTAAATATTTTGTGAATATTTATTAACACGGGGAGATTCAAGTATGTATCTCGCGAATTTTAGAAGTTTGATATTAATAAGGAAAGATACGGAAGTGTCGTTAAATTTTTTTTTAAATTTTTATTACTGTTATAAAATACTCTTCCAGCCATTCAACTTTCATTCAGAACATTTTTTTCTATCTGTTATAGTTTCGACGATATTTGCTTCGAAAGAAAAATAGTGATTTTCTTCAAAGAGGTGTTTTACCCCCTAAAAGTGAAAACGGTCACGTATAAAAAATACGTGTCCCTTATTATGATCAGTACTACAACAAGTTAAATGCTCGTTAAAATCCGAGGATACTTCCATATTTTTCCTTGTAAGATATAGAATTTTATGTCGCAATAGAAATATTCTCCATAGTAAAAGACGTCACCGTATTGTCACAACATCAATGCAACATCACGGTGACGTTTTTTTGCTATGGGGGACGTAATAAGTGCCAATGAGTCAAAGGGTTGGAGTTAGAAAGTTTTTTTTCTTCTTTTCTGTTCGAGACCGACTGATAAAATCTCTTTTCTTTCTCTATATTTTTATTTCTTCTCATATTCTTAATTTGTTTTATGATTCTATAAAACAAACATATTTTGTAATTTATTTATTTATTTAAAAAGTAAAAATAACATAAATTATTTAAAAGATCAAAACTCGTTATATTATTTTTTAAATGTGCACAATTTTATAAAAAAAAATTTTTTTATATAATCTCTGAAGATGACTCAAAGCAAAGCCGAAACGTACGTTTATTCATTATTAATTCACAAGAATATATATCAGTTTTAATAATCAATTAAATATAATTTGCGCACCGTTGCTCGCGCTTGACTCTTATGCCGTTGTCTTTTGCTATATCTTAATATCGAATTTTTCAAAATCCGCGATACATACTTGGATTTCTTTTGTAAAGAAACGTTTAACTCAAACTGTTTAAATAAATTGGAAAAATTAAATGGTAATTAAGAAAAGCAAATAATTTTTTCACAATAAACTGATCCGGAGATTAAACTTTACTGAGTATTTTTTATTCTTTTGACAGAAAATATTTCATTCACGAGAAAAGATTGAGATAAAAATCATCCACTGTGATTGAGAAGAAAACGATTCTCATCAAAGATGAGAACTCAGGTGACGCTAGCATGATCGACTTCGGTGCGATTAGAATCCTGACGCTTTTCCTGATCCTCGGTAATCTCGAGGCAGTCACAGTTGTGAACCATCATCCCGACGATGAATATGTCCTCGAACACGAAATCCTTCGCAAGGACGCGCTCGCTGAAGCGAAAAAACTGGAGATATATCCTGGTAAGAATTATTTTTTGTAAATAACAGGTTACGAGCGTCATAAAATTAAGTGGGAGAATTAAGGATTGAATTTTCTTAGAACCTTTCTCAATATTTATTATTCAGTATTATGTTCTGTTTCGACTATATAATACTATCCCATATTAAAAATTTATTTAGAAGCATTAAGCGTTTAAGAAAATAAACAATTTCTTATAAAAGTTAAGATTCGTATACAGGATATTTCTTGACATATAAGTTATGTTTTATAGAATTTTATAGTGGTCTAACATAATATTTTTACAATTACAATTTTCTTTAGTAAGATTTATAAGTAGATACGATTTTCTCTCTAAACTTTTTAGATGTTATTATAAATAGCTCAATAACTAAATGTCTCGTAATAATTTCATTAAATTATCTCAAAACGAAAGAAAATTAATTGTTATTTCTTTTATACGATCTTAATTTAATAAAGAAGTTATCTCCATTGTTTATTAAAAGAAACTATTGGCTTTTGATATTCTTGTCACGGATATATTGAAGAAAGCGAAGAATCAATCTATTCCTTGGAACCTAAAATAGGTTCTAAATGTTAAGATATATCCTGTACATCTCGTCAGCATTTTTTGGTAAAGCTTTTTTCCAATCTAGCCCAGTTGCTAAAAGCGTCGCATTAACGCCCTTGTCTGACTCCTACGACCGGTCTATAAAGCTTCCTTACGGTACACAGAAATGTATTTATCTTACTGCCAAGAATAGCTGCTTTGATCCACCTAACCAGCGTCGCACGATTGACGTTTCAAAATTTTTGTTCTGCCAATCATACCCTGGTTGGTATGGACAAGAGAGATATGCATGGACAACATTCGCCGAGAACAGAACGTACTGTTTCTGTATTTAAATCATAATGTAATAATATTCGCTATTTTACTTTTTAAAAATTTCATTTAATAATTTAGCTGCATGTACAAGCTGCATGCGCTTCTATATGTGTACCGTAAAAAATTTACATTCTTTTAAATAGTAAAAGATTACATTGAGTACACTGTTAAAAAAACGGCAGCAGAATTTAATGTAATGTAACGGAAGCAAATTTCAAACAGGTACATTAAAAAACATTTAATGTACATTTAATGTAAATTTAATGTTGTCAAAAGTGCACTAAAAGTGCACTAATTTCATCCACATGATTTTCAGTTATTGATCAGTTATTAAATTTAATGTGTAACTTAAAAATACATTAAATTTAATGCCATTTGTAACAGTGTAGTAATTCACCTACACGGAAAGAACAGTTTTGCTGAAGTATCTAAAAATTTATCTAGATACAGATCAGAAAATAATTTTGTAGAACCATTAAAATAATTATATAAGACGCTCAAGATTGATGAACAATGCTGCAGACAATTTTGCTATTCTAGCAACTATCTCGAGCATCCTACATAATTATTTTAAGTCTTTAATAAAAAAAAAAATTATTCTTTCCTTGTTTTTAATTGATTTTATAACATAAATTTTTATGCATATTAACACATAAGAGATAAATGTAATACTAACTCATCAACAAATCATCTTTTTAAATTGCTATATTACGTAACGTTCGATAATACAGAAAGTTATGTGCGCTCTGTTATGTATTTCAAAATTATCGCTAATTACTACAAACTGGAGTGTCACCGTGAAGAAGTTAAAAATACACTTTCTATTGTTAACGTATAAAAATTCAATTTCCCGACCTTCAGCTGCAGTTTTTCTTACCGGGATTCATGCTTTTTCACGGCACATTGTCAGTGCGAATAATTCTGCATGTACAAATGCGCTCTATTGTGCGTTTCACATCACATCGAGGCACCTGACGATGCCGCTTGCATCGTAACAGCCTGTCCACCGAGCTGCCATTACAATAATTCAAATGACCAAGGAAGTCGATGATTACCTCCTAATATTATTCGCGTGAATTAGGAATTGTCGGTCGCGCAGTCCTAATTTCTGTAATTCAATCCTTCAGTCGCGGCTCGGAGAAACGTTGGGAGGATCATCATGCACCTGTTGCTCATCCGTGCATCGTACATCACGTGTAAATTTAGAATGTTTTTAAACGATTTTAAACTTACAATTATTATTTAAGTGGCGAAAAAAGCGATTATGGCGATTACCGTATAATGGCGTTGGCGGCAATTAGAAATTCTCGGCCATTGTATGCAATTATTCTCTCTCATTTCTATGATTAAAAATCAACGATCCTCATGAAATATTATAAATAGAAAGAATACGCGGTCGCTTATCGCGATTGTGGATTCAGCACGATCTGGCTTTTGATTTGATCTCGCGAAGGCGAAACTTCCATGGCACAATGTATTCGCGATCGATGTCGATACGAGCGTGCATCACTATCGTCGCAGGCAGGTAACTCGCTATGTCCGCGACACGATTTCATAAAGGATTACGCAAGGAGCCTCGAGACGTTAATTAACGTGAATCACAGGTGAGCGCGGATTCGACGCGATTGTCATGTATTTTAATCGCAGCCGCCGGTATCGAGGTTAATGAAATATAATCCTTAATTAATAAGCGGTCGCGCGCGCTCAGTTTCATTCTTATGCCTGAGAAATATCCCTCCTGTCATTTTGCTCGTCCTGCGACGAAGATCGTAGATATTAACGATAAGGCAATTTTTCCTTACCACGAACCCCGGCATTCCTGTTCGATTCTCTCCCGATTATTCGCACTGATCGTATCTCTTAAAATCTCTTTGTCGTTTGCAGGACCCATTCCGGGATGCAAGACTTGTACCTACTCCGAGCTGACTTACTGCAAGAATGGCAGTGTTATCAACGATCATTGTTGCTGCGACGGCAGCTTCAACGGTAGGTGTTCGAGCGAGGATGATTAATATCATCCCAATTAATAAACACCCTAGATATACAATTACACTCTAGATATACAATTACCCTGCACTATAGTTCGCTTTACGATGGGCCAACGGAGCGTCACGCGATTTATCTCGACAACAACAAGCCGATCGAAATCGGCTTAACCTTCCCGACGACGGAAGTTGTGTGTTTTCCGCTCTCGTCCTTCATTTATTCACGCAGCGAGAAGTCGTATGAAAAACCAGGGTCCCCGCGGCCGGCGAATTCGTGCGTGAACGATCGCTGCCGTGGCGAGCGAGCGCGTTGTGCAACCGCACGCTTCACGGAAATTTAGAGCAACGGCAATGATAGTGAGCGCGCGGATCGGTGTAATTTCACGATTTGCACAATGCCAACGCGCGACGTAATCGCAATTATTTTTAGTCGATGCACTACGTGCCGTTACAGCTCGTATAGCGTGTTAATACCTCGAATAACCGTGGGATCGGACGAAATGCGACATTATGGAACTCCTCTCGGTATCCTCGAAGAGGCCGCGAGAGAACGCTTTTGAACGTTGAGAAAGTTTCGGAAGCTTCAAAATTATTTGCGTTGCTCAAATACAAACAATGCGATGAGATATAAGAGTATCAAGCTGTCAGTAAACGTATAATGAATAAATAAATTTTTAGTCTTTACAACACGTCACATGATGAAGAAACTTGAACAAATTGACTAAATTGATAAATTGTCTATGTGAGGGATCGACCTTGGTTATATCATTTTAGTATTGTTCGTTTTGTCTGTNCAGACCCAAGCAGACCTGGCTATCTTTAAGTTAAGATAGAGGAACTCTGAAAGTGAATTGTAGAATAGGAAGTGAACTAGGTGAACCTACTTTACTTCCTGTTCTACGATTCACTTCCAGAGTTCCTCTATCTTAACTTAAAGATAGCCAGGTCTGCTTGGGTCTGCTCCGAGTAGACCCAGAACAGACAAAACGAACAATACTTTTATGTATAAAGCCCACACAGAAAGAACCGACAGAGTAATCAGAAAATAGGTGTACACTGGACTGCGGACTTTAATGGACTTCTTCGGACTTTCGTCGGAATTCATTGGAATTAATTACGATTGCTAAGAGATCTTCCTGAAAAAAGGAAGATCCATCAAAAATCTCTCTTTAGTAACTGATTAACTGATTTCAACCAAAAATTCATTATAAAAGCCAAAATTCATGGTATAACACATGGAATTCATCAGATTATACCGGATTTCATCGGACTTCAAGGAATTCAATGGACATCAGGAAATTTAACGGACTTCTAATTGGTTGTACACCAGAATTCAAGAGTGGTTACCCCCTCGGAAAGAACTGAAGTTTTTGCTGAAGTATCTTTATTATTTAAGCTAAATACAGATCTGAAAATAATTTTATTAATTAAAGGTAGTGATGAAGAATATCAAAGTATGACGAGCATTCCTGTAAAAAATGTCGACATTCTAGTAACCAGCTTGAGTATTTTATATAATTATTTTGAATAATAAAATATCTAACAAAATTATTTTCAGCTCTGTATATAACTAAATTTTTAGATATTTTAGCAAAATCATTTTTTTTTGTTACTTTATTAAAGCAAAATACTTTTTACATTATATTTCAACTATTTAATTGAGTTAATAAAATCTATTCCATAATTAATAAAATTTATTGATAGCGTTTTATTACGTCTAAAAAATATTAAAAAGATTAAAGATTAAAATCAAAGAAAGAGAATGCCAGAATTAAATAATTACCGATTCTCAAATCAAAAATTGTCAACCATTATAAATCGCGATTTATCTTAAATTATTTTAACAACTGAATATTATCTATAATAATTGCCATTTATCAATTTAACCATGATTTTTTTAATACGAAGAAGAGTTCAATTTCCTTTTGCTAAACGGAAGGGCAGTCACCTGTTCAGGAAATCATTGCTCGTCTTAATGAGTTATCCTTGTCTTTCGCGCGCGTGTGTAAGATCTAACGAGTGATTCACTCGCGCGAATCATTGAGTTAGTCGCTTGAGCATTCCGCGCGCTTCTCGAACTCCTCGCAGGACTATCGTCCATCGACTTTTGCTCGAATTTCTAATTAGCATGGTATAACGCGCTGTTCATGCAACGACTTCCGGTAGCGAATGTGTTTACTTCAACGCAAATATTAAATAATATTATTAACACGTTTATGCAAGTTTGAATTTCCTTTATTTACTTCTCAGGAAAAATAAATATCGATATACTTCAAATTACAAACTCGATTCTCTATGTCTCATTGGCATGCGTATGAATTCGAAGTGATTAATTCTAGTAATGTTAAGGGAGATATTATTCCAAATATTTTTTGATATTTCAAAAAGCTTTCTAAACATTTTTAAATATGTACACTGAAAAAATGTTTGTTGAAAAACAAAATTTAGTACGATTAACTAAACATTGGATTGATTCATATTATTTAAAAAACTAAAGACAAGGTTTGACCAATAAGAGTCAGCACGAGGTGTTTATGTGCACTTAGAAATTTATTAATAATTAAACTCGTTAGTAAATGGCGTTTATCCGACGCTAGTTAACGTAACTTTACATTAATACGCAAACATTTCGACTCACAATTCGAGTCTTCTTCAGTGCATTCTCTTCAAATACAGGTTACCATCGAAATCATTCGGTACATTGTACTTTAATTTTTTACTAAGAATTTGTATACCAAGTCTTTAAATTTGCCAATTTTAATTCATAATATTTAATTGCACAAACAAGACATAATTCATTCATGTCAACCATTCAAAATTTTCAATAAAAAATTAACTAAATTATATTCAATATTTAGTTGAACGTCGGACTAAATATTTTAGTTTTGAACAAGTTTTTTTCTCAGTACATTGACATAGAGACACACGAAGAAACCTAGGTTGCTTTATTCATTTTTATGTTCAAAGTTTCCCAAAAACTTTCACAGGATTCTATTTACATTTATAGAGAAATAATATAAAGATATCATAGTAGAATTAACGATACTTCGGGGAAATTATTTGTAAATTATTTGTACTTTCTTTATTCAAGACGTTGAATTCGTTGCCGTTGCGTCCCGTACGCTCGTGAAAATTTTCTAGGTGGTGCACGAAGTTGCATTGCTGCACGCAGCAGCTGTGCACGTGGAATACCTAAAACTCGAATCACCTCTCCAATCGCGCCCGTGAATCACCCGTTCGTTTTGCGCTCGTTTCTAATCGCTCGCGATCGATTAAAGTTGCGGTTGTGTCGAAACGTTGCTTAAGATTGACCTTGATCGATCTCTATCTCGCACCTGTACAAAATATTTTGCAGAATCGATTTTGAAAACACACGAGCCACTCGTGTTATACCTTCCGGAATTGATAACGTGACGAAAACCTCTGAATATCTTAGAGGTTGATTATGTGAATTAATTATCGACTTATGAAATCGGTTAATTATCGCGATGAATTATCTACATTTGACGCTCCAGCACGGAGATTTGCATCGTATGACCTCTCCCCCTCTTCCTTCCTCCATCCGAGATGCACGTAAAATTATGTTTGTGCTTTAAATTATGCTTTAACGACACAATGCCTTCGTGACGTCTCGTAATTTCCTACTGCAATTGCCTATTCAAGTGCTCTCTTTATTAATCAATTATTTACAATAACTCCCGTATTAACTCCAAAGAGTAATGGCATTCATAATATTAAAATCATATAATAATTAATAAAAACTTACAAAAAGTATCCAAAAGTTTCTAGTTATAGGTAACATATACAATTATAAACAAATATATAATCAATAGGTATCTTGTAGAGAATAAAAATTAAAAACGTTAATTATTCTTCGAAACTGACAAATGCCGAAATATCAGAATCAAGAGAAAATAAATTTAAAAAAAAAAAAAAAACTGCTTGTTGCGAAAATATAATTTTTTTGTCTATTGTTTCAGAAGTGCTGTTCTTCGTCGAGCACACTTGTCGCGTGGGACCAGAGGAATGCAAGGTGCACGCTGGAGACTGCGCGGAATACACGAGACTGCGAGAATGCTGCTGCCACTCGTACTTGGCCACCGTCTGTAAGCACTAAAACTTTCCTACGTCAAAGAGTTCCGTAAATCATACGTAAAGAGTATTTATGCTCTTTCTTGTCGTAAGTTATACGATTATTAAAGCTACATGGTAATATGTCTACTTACAGAGATTATATTGCAAAATATGAGTTTAAGAGATACAACACACGTTTTATTGCGTGCACCTGCGAGTTTGTTAAAACTTTATCAAAACAATTATATAGACGATAACGATAATAAGACGAAATAATTAGACGAATAATTAGACGAAAACGATTATAAAGGATTATAAAGATCACTGAGTAATCTATGTAATAATTCTTATAAGGAAAGCATTTTCTTATCTCGGCTGGTCTCGCCCTCAAAATTGAAAACGCATTTTTTTTTTTAGAGTACTGCAAAGTATCACTTTTTAGCTTCATTATAATTTTATGATACGATATCATAGCAACATATCGTTTACAATCTCGAAGATGTCGATACGCAAAGATATACTTTGGAATCATCTGATCCGCAGATATGCTCGAATTACGAATCATTTATCGCGCGGTGTCAACTTTTGAATTGATTCTAATGGTGATCATATTGTGAAAAGGAGACTCTCTGTCTTCCCCTTCTCCCTTCTCTTTGACATTCTGATATCGATTACTTTTATCGTTAATTATGTATCAAAGAACATTTTCATCAATCGTAAAAAATCGTTCTACCTATCTTATAACTTTTTTTAAACAAATGATTTCTTTGTCAGATTTTTTTCATAATTACAAACAGCGAAAAATATTTGGAACAGTTCTGTCTATATAATTGCCACTATTTTAAAATATTATTTTATATTATCATTTAATGATTAAAATATAGAGTAGCAAATTAATACATTTTTTTTGCAGGGAAATACTTGGCGAGTGGCGTAGAATCGCGGGCCAGTATGGACTTCACAAAGTTGATGATAATCCTAACAATTCTCAGGTTACCTCTGTTATTGGCCTAAAGCTCACAGTACCAAAAATTGTGTATATTATTAATTATTTTAGTAAATTGTTTTTACGTCGACCGAAAGGGATTGGCAATTCTTCGTAATTTCCCAGATAGCACAGAGAGTTTAGAAAGAATTCAGGCTACATTAATTTAGAATTCATTTTCACATGTAAAAAAACTCTTAAAAAAAAATTTTTTTTGCATCTCAAAATGAACTCTGAATTGAAGACACAAACCTGAATTCTTTTTTAATTCTTTTTGAATTTGTATGCCATCTGGGTTGATAAGAATGATTTCGATTCCAGACTTGAATTAAGAAAGTAAATACATAGAATTCTGTCATTATAAATATGTAAAGCGAACAACAATAGGAAACAAGAAAAGTGACATCATTAATTTTTAAATACAATTTTTCAAAACACATTGTTTATAGAGCAAATACTGATTGTGATGTAATGAATTATGTACAAATAAAGTTTGTAAATATATTTTGTGCAAATCTTCAGAATTTTAATTGTAAGCCATTATCATTAAGTTGACTAATAGTTTCTGTAAACAAAAAATTATCTCACGTAAAAAGTTACAAATCTGAAACAGGTATCTTTCATGAAATACAATGCATAATATCGCCGAGTAAGAAAGATTTAATGCAATGTTGAATATGGGATATGTGAGACAAGATCATTAGTGACACGCGATCTATTGTCTGAGATTTAATTGCTATTACGACATTTATTATATTCGCAACAAATAAGAAATACTTGTAGTTTAACTTAAACTCCTTTGAATAACATTTTCATGAAGAAGTTTTGTTCGTTAACGAGTAAAAATACTAATTTGTAATCTTTAAAAAAATCAAATAATACGAAGTTAAGTTTCAACGAGTATGATGTATATTTTATGTTTTTGCAAATTACATATTTTAGAGAAGATCACTTGTAAAAGCATGAAATTACGGAACGATTTTGTGCCTTATAAGATCGTGTAATATTAGCAATTTTTTCGCATTGGAAAAAATCTTAATTTTAATCAGTGTTTAGTTTTAATTATTTTAAATTTATTATTCTGTATGCGTAAACGGCACATAACCGTGTGCTCTACTGTGTTTATGTTCACTCTAGCATACTCAATTATCATCATGGAATTTTTCTTCATCACAAAGCTATAAGAACGGTTGAGTATATCTATATTATACAAAATAATTCTTTCGACTTTCTAATTAATCTGCCACATTCTAACCTACATTTTACAATTTAATGTATACGTTCTAATTCTAAATGAGTTTCTTAACAGAGTGTGTTGAATAGAAAATTTTTTCGTCTGTAATCACACAGCAAATTAACAGTAAACTTTAAATAATCATGATTAATTGCAAAAAGAGCATAAATTGGTATTTTTTAAAGATTATCATTTTTAGTTAAAATTATTTTTATATTTTTTTATATTATACAAAATTTTATAATATATAACAATATATGTATATATAATTATAGCAATATAATTTAAATTCAATTAATTTTGCTATTATAATAAAATTCAAAAATATTTAATTGCGGGAAAAATATAAATCTATGCTTTGTAATCGCAAAGCAGAATATTTGATGAGAATTACTTTTTCTTCGACCTTACTTTTGAAAAATTGTCTCTTCTATTAAAACAATATTTATTAAATTATTTCTACATAAAAATTATAGTATAAAGTTACGTAGATGTATTAACAAAAATAGATGTAGAAATATTGGTTTTTTACAAAGTATTGATAATTTTGTTCAATTAATTTCGAAATAATATTTCGGCAAAGCATATTAATATTGCGAACCATCTTAATGGTATATTTAAACAAATAAATGTGGAAAGAATTTGTTCAATAATTGAGAAAAATGTATACATATGTATATACTATGTATAAAACGTTTACAAATATAATTAATCCATCCATAAAAATGCTTACAAATTGTACAATTATTCCTAAATTATAATGCAGAAATATTGCAATATAAAATATTACATGTGGCATTCATTATGGTAAATTTTTAAATAAAAAATTTAATGATTTTTGAAATAATTGCAAAATATTTATACTTTAAATTTGAATTTGTCTAATTTTTTACAAATATTCAGAAATTTTATTTCGATAAAACTGCTACAATGACAAATCATCTTATATTAGTGTAATTATTACGAAATTTTCGTCAATTTATAATGCCATTATTGTACAATATTTGCACAATGTGCCTATTACAGTACATATCTTATGACGACTAACAATTATTCGTCAAGCTGTTATTTTCTACTATCAGCATCTACAGCATTTCTTTCTTTTTTTTTTTTGATTGACCGGCATATAAAAAGAGAAAGATGATCATCAACCAGTTACGAGTAACGGGTACGACGACCGCGTTCTACGAGGAAGGCGAGGTCCAGCTAAAAGTTGTGTAGGTTTACGAAAGAAATCGAAGCGCAGGAACCGCTAACGATCTCATTTGTCTGAAAACTCTCAATCGTGTCGAAAGATTGCAAGTGCGCGTGGAAACGTTTTTAATCTCGTTCAATTTTTTATGAGAAAATGTCATTACTTATTTTTCTCGGTGTCCTGTTGCATTGTTGTGCATTTAGTGTATCAAGTAAGTTAATTTAATTAATATTATTTAATTGCACATCAAAGCAAACAAATATTTTCTTTTACATGTTATTAAGAGAAAATCTGTTAATTTAACGAATTTGTATATAAATAATAATTTGTCTTTAAATAATTTCGGGTTGGAATAATTTTTGTTGCAAAATTGTTGATATAATAATATTTATTGTGTAATTTTAAAAAGTGCTATAATATTGAGTCAGTGCAAAAATCTTAGCCATTTTTTATATATTTATTATATTGGTAAGATGATGTTAAGAGTTTTAACACAAAAAATTAATTAAATTTGAAGTATGTACAGTGACAAGAGTAACCATTACTCATAGTATAACAAAAGCACATTCAAAAAGGGCTAAGAATTTGCATTCATCTAATATTATTCATAATAATAATATCAAATGCCATTTATACATATACAAGACACTTATCATATGTACAAGACTATAAAAAAGGTATAGCAGTTTTGTTTATTAAAATGATGAAAGTAAATAATTTTAATTAAAATGTATAAAAAGATGTTAATAGAATTATATAATAATAATCTAATGATAACAAAATGTAATAGTAAAATAACAATGAAAGGAATATATTAAAGGAATACGGAAAAAAACATTTGTGTTGAATGACTACAAAATAGTTGGTCTTCTCAACAAAATATGATGCTGCAAATTGTTTTTAGCAATCAATTTGAATGTTTTTTTAATAAAGTAAATTGCATTATTCGATATTCGATGTTTAATACATTATTCAATATTGCAATAAGCAGTCTAAAGAATTGTGTCTGGTCATCAATATTATTTTGGTTTTTCAACAAAATACTTTCGTAATGCACAAAATTTTATTGAAGAGCCAAAAACAAATCAACAAGATGAACTAGCAATTTTGATAATTCAACATAATTGTTTTCAACTCTGTGTCTGGCATAATAATTTTATTGAAGCATCTAAATTTTTATTGCTTCAGTAAAATCGTTCTTTCCGTGTAAAAATAAAAATTTGAACAAAAATTTTGAAGAGTTTGATGTATTAGATAATTGTAGTTATTTTTATATGCAAAAATGTTTTTTAAAAAATTTAATGTATACAAATGTGAATTGATAAAAATATATAAAGATAAACTATTAAAGTGAGACATTATGTCGATTCTATGTATGTATATGCGCAATGTTTTTTTATGATAGTATAAATAAAAATACTTTCTTAAATTGAGAAAAGACCAGCAACAATTCTCGATTTTATTTGTGTTATCGTGATCTGTTCTTAATTGTGCTTTCTTAAGTATTTTCGTTACTGCTTAACGAAAATTCCTTTATGAATGTTTTTTAGACGAACATGAGAAACTAACAGGCAATCTTGCGTCAGGGGCAACAAATATGATGAATGCGCCATTAACACCTTCGCCAGACAACACACGACAATTCCAAGGAAACTATCCTTTCCTATCGCCTGGATACAGACCACAAAAGCAAGTTTATAAAATTTTTATGTTTATTCTTATAAGATCAACATGTCTTGTCAACTAATATCAACATATCTTAACATTATTAGACAATTATCTCAATAGATAAATTATTGCACAATAATGGCATCATAAATTAACAAATTTTGCAATAATTGCGCTAAAATATTATAACAGTAGTTTTATCAGAATGAAATTTCTAAATGGTACTTGTCACAATTTAGGCAAATCTAATTTGAGGTATAAATATTTTACAATTATTTCAAAAACCGTTTGATTCTTTATTTAAAATTTTGCTATGCTGAATGTGTAATATTTTATGTTGCAATATTTTTACATTATAATTTAGGAATAATTGTGCATTTTATAAGCATAAACATACATTAATTTGATTCATACACAATTATATTTCTATTAAGTTGATTCATCATATCAATACGTGCTTTACATTATAAATGACAAGCAAATCTGCTTAACCGTATTCATTTAAATTAAAAAGGTCCTATTTGAACACGATCCGATTTATCCCACTCTTCCCTATATATATATATATATATATATATATATATAATCTTAATTTACACACACACATACACACACACACACACACACACACACACACGTGTGTGTGTGTGTGTGTGTGTGTGTGTGTAAATTAAGATAACAATTAAACAAAATGCACAGTTTAATTTGAATTTTCTAATTTATTTTTGTTACAGATGTCCTCTATGTGACAGTTCAATTTATCCTTATTGCGGCGAAAAGCTGTTGCACGATGCCTGTTGCTGTTCCGATTCTCATGATTTACCTTATCAATGTAGATTAGCAGACTGTCGATTTCTGCACGCCAACAGTTGCAGAGAGCATCGATTGATCGCTAATTGTTGTTGTAGCGATGATTATCGTGCTATTCTAAAGAGTCTCGTGCAGCAATAAATCCATCGTATTACGTACATTATCAATTGTGACAAAAAAAGTTTTAATAGCGAATAAAGTATGCAATATAACTTGCTATGTCACAAAAATTAACCAATTAATTGTTAATAAAAACTTAAAAATTAATAAAAAGTAGTTGTATATTAATAGACAAACAGATTATGGCTACTCCATTATCTCCGTTATTAGGTGACAAATTCTAGTTACTTATGGAATCACACATACATACACACACATACATTTAGAAATATGCTTAATAAAATTAATAAGTTTAATAAACACAATAGACATTTAAAAAAAGGTAAGGGAAAGAAGTGGAAAAGAGACAAAAAGAGGGACGAAAAAAGAAAAGTGATGTAATAAATTATTGATGTAAGAAATATATTTTCATTAAATATATTTCTTTAAATTATTAACCCTTAAACACATAAGTGGGTCTGGAAGACCTTCCCGAAAAAACTTTATTTTTGTGCCATTTTATTTTAGTTGAGCAATGAAGTTAGTCAATCATATCGGTCGATAGGGGAGACTTCAAACTTTTTTTCCACCTAGCCCGAATCTTCTTTCTCATTCCGTCTTCACACAGCAAGCGATCGAATTTTAGGAGAATTTTCAGCAGTGTGTTTAAGGGTTAAACTTGTTTAAATTATTATTTATTTATTATGCATGTATGCAAAAATATATTTCAATTACAATTACCAAGATTGAAGTTTTATATGATATCTTCAGTGATCTCACTCTCGAAATCACCTATCAGTGAGACAATTGCAGACGGAGAGGGGGGAGTGGGCGCATTATCTGATGCGAGAGAAGATCTGACGTGATAAGCTCACATTGAAATATATATTATTTCAATAAAATTATTGCATGAATAACACGATAAAATACGATGTCGGAATGAAGTCAAGGGCGCACACGTGTCGGCGATTCATCGCAAAGTCCCTCATTCATCATTATTTACAATGCTCCTTCTGCTCAGAGTTTATGAACATATGTGTTAGACCTTTTCAAAAGCTGATCTAGACAGGACTTCACGAGCTACAATGAAAAATAATCACCTTTCTACATCGAGATGCAACATGTATATTTAAAACGCTTGGCAACAGGAAAAAAATCAAGGAGTAATTTTAGTAAATGATAAAATAAGACGAAAATCAAAAATAACAAAATTACCAAGACTTTACTTCCTAATTATAAATGTTTAAATATTCCTGTTTGAGACACTTTTTACATTAATATTTAAATATTTATAAATAAAAAATAAAGCCTTCATTGCAAATATGTTATTCTTGATTTTCGTCATCTAGAATCATTCCTTAAATTTTCTTTCACCTGTTGCCAAACACTCTGTACATATACCCTATTTTCTATCTCAGATTCAATCGTGATATTTCGGCATTCAAAATGGAATTTTAATATTTTTAATAGATATTTCAGCTATAAATAATAGAAGCAAACGCAAAAGAAATTTTTTTCTTATAAATTAAATTTATACAATTGAGACTGAATAAATTTAATTCATAATTATTAGCAAGATTATGCAGGAAGAATCATGATGCATCAAAAAGTATGTTTGAAAATCTAGATTTTTTTAAACCAATTTTACAATATTATTACTGCAAAAAATATATCAAATTATATCGTTATACAGTTAATACCATTTATACATTTATTTTATCCCTCCCCTTTCTCTATCAACATAATTTTCCAATTATCTTCTCTGTCTATTATTATAGAAGATTAAATATTAAGTTATATTTTAGAATTTCAAAATTCAACTGTTGATAAGGTTAAAGCAAAATGATTATGTAAAAATTATTACTATAGTCCCTCATCTGTTATTCTTTCTTTTTTTTCTTTTTGCGCAAACACGAGAAGTATAATAAATCACGAATTTCGATGGTTTTTATCGTGTCATTCTGTTTGCAGCAGAATTCGATTACTCATTTCCAGTGAGAACGAAGCCACGTGCCACGGCTGCTATTGCTTCATCTTGTTTTCGTGTTCGCGAGACATCATCGATACTTTTTCTCTCGACCAAGTAAACAGAACGCAATAAGAATAACAGAACGTTCTTACGGCACATTCACCTCCACGTGCCGTAAAAAAGAAGAGGAAAGAAAATATATGCACATGTGTAGCAGCAGAAAGACATTGTGAGTCACGTCTGACAACCATTCGCATCAATGTCAAAGTTAATTTTCGAAAGAAATGTTGAGCTAACATTTTGGATTAACTTTAATGCATCAATAACTGAAGAATAACTTAAAAAAAAAACAAAAAAAAACAAAAAAAAAAACAAAAATTCTCAATTTGACTCATATGTATATTTTTTATTATGTCAAATCATATTATTTGCAAGAACGGAATATTTGAAGATATCAGTTTTCTTCGCATCGTGTTGACGCAATAGAACTTTCACGAGAATTGAATTTTTTAGCAGCACCAATTTTCTACCTTTAGCTCTATGTGTGAGTTCCCAGGCAGGAATGCAGGAATGCAGCTACCTGACTAACTACTTCAAAGATTGTAAGGGATCTAAAATACACACAGAAGGAACCATTATAGGTTTTAGTTTCGATTGCATATTAGAGGACAAAGATCTCTTCGAGATGGATTCGAAGGAAATTTGAAGAAGTCTTCGCTTCTTTTTTTTTAAGAAGATACACAGATTTTTGTAGATTGCTAGCTAATTCAAGTAATTGTTTCTGCCTGCTTGTTTGAATATTTAACATTAATTTCTCGATTCGGGAATGTAGAAATCGCTCAATGGAAGAAATGGAAGAAATGTCAGAAAATATATTAGCAAAAAATAAAATTATTATATAATAAAATGATACACATTGATTTGCATTAAATTTTAAAATATATCAAATTGTTTCTCATTCTATTTTTATACGATATTAATATAAAAACTCAGATTGGCCCAGAAAACAAGTACATAATTTAATACAAAATCTATCGGATATTCAAACAGATATCATTTGATCGTGAGTTCACATGGTGCATGTCAATTAAATGTGTGTAATAGATCTGTTTACTATATTCTGTCAGTATTGCTTATACTTTATCTCTTTGATTTTATTTATATCTGCAGAAGAAAAAGTACTTATTATTGCAAAAATAAATAATTATAAGTTAATACTTTGCACAAGGGCAATTTAACAATACATACTAAATCATACAATTATGTTTATAAATATTAAGCTTGATAAATCGTTCATTTGTACAAAAATGACATAACTTAAAAATTTTCTTTTCTGAGTTGCCTGTAAAAAAAGCATTTTGATGAGAACTCAATATGAATGAAGAGCTAATAATATTTTTATTGTTTTACAATCAGTAGTAGATCAAATCGTTACACCAAAGTTGCATTTAAAAATAATATAATATTAAAAAATTTTAAGGAAACAGTAATATTATAAGATTTAAAAAATTTTAAAACATTCAAAAACTGAAAAAATTTTGCCCAATTACATCGTTGTAGTAAATGAGAGATATGTGTATGACGTAATCTTATATATCATGTTATAATATTTATATTCATATTCATGTAATATTTATATTCATGTTTATTTATAAAAATATGTTTATCGCATGAGCTATTAAAAGAACTGATCGTGTAAATATTCGTGTCAATATAGATTCTATAATAAACGATTCAAACGAGGCAGATTAATATCGATTCAATTAAATTCCCGAATAACCTGATTATAATTTGTATCTGTAAAAAAAGAAATACGCATTCGTGTTGCGTTTGAGAGAATTGTTAGTTCTTTTAATCATTTCGAGCCGCACATGATTTCGATCGTTTCAAAGAAAACAGTTCAGTCAATGAACGAGATATTTGACTCCGACGCAGTCACTACTATTGCAGAATCGTGAAAAAATGCGGCAGTGACTCAACGACTATGGCATAATTTCGACGTACATCGCGCATCCGTGTTTGTCCAGCGTGGGAATTATTTATGCAAATTGTCACGCGTATACCAAACAGGCCTGGGATGGTGAACGATTATGGAGACACGCGTGAGAAACAAACCCGAAATGATTTATGCCAATTCGTACTTCCTTTTCAGTGAAAAGACGCACATTCGCGTTTCAACATGGACAATAAATACGGAAATTAACACGACAATGTATTTATAGTCACCGTTTGTAGAAAAAAATTAATGGACGTCGGAGAATTCGTCCTTGTACACAAAGCGATTGCTTTGAAAAGAAAACTTATTATAACTTTTTATCTCCCTCTATATATCGATATAATTTCTATTGATATAATCCGAGTCTTTTTTTATAGATATTTTTGCAACAATTAAAACTTTACAAAGAGCGCGCTTCGTGTCCCATTGATCAATCGACGTCGATTCGATTAATTTTTAGGCTCAATTCTTTACAGAAGAGAGTGGACCGTGAGATAAATGTAGGGTGGTGAGATACCATGATATCTCGTATAGTTTGCGTTGAATTCTAGGGACAAAATCGTAAAAATTACTTGGTACAGCTTGTTTAGACATTGTAGGATGATTATTGATCATTAGTATTTACTGCGTTTTTATAAAAGCTCAATTTCAGTTTTGCAGCTTCAGTTTAGCAAAGATTTTCACAGATGTGTACTTTTTATGTAATTTTGAGAAATATTTTTTTTTAGACATTCATTTCTTAACTTTCTAACGTGTAAATCGCTAGCGGAAAAAAAAATTTTGTGGAAATCAGCACACTTTGGAAGAGGAAACTGTTAACACCGTCAGCGAGAAAGTTGCACTCGAACGAATATACGTTTGTCACCCACGCTATTTATGAATATCGCTTATAAATTTTATTTCCGTTTCCGTGCAATCATGCAAATGGTATAATAATTTGTCCGGAATGCAAAAAAGACATGCAGTTTGACGAAATTAGAAACCGCAGACTTGGCTTCAAGAGAATGGTCACTTGAAATTGCAGCATGAAAACTGTAGTTATATTCAACAGAGCCTTCGAGATAAATCGTCAAATAGTAATAATGGTAATGCAATATTAGGTGTCTCGAGAAAAGACTTAAATTTATTTTCTGAATTTATGTATGTCTTGGGTAATTATTATCGAAAAATTTTACATTTTTGTTTTACATAGACGCAACGTGAGAAAAATCCAATACATGAAAGAAACATTGCGTGTCAAAGATTGATGCACTTTGATAATTGATATGCAAACAATACGTTGTCTCAAATTGAGTTTTGAGACAACTGCAGTACCATGCAAATCATTGAACGATAAAGACGTTCAGGAAGCTCGAACAGTTACTAGAGAAGGGGAAGATGAAAACAAGTTTTTCGAGACTGCAGAAGGCATACTACATGGGTTTGCAATCTCTAATTAAACTGAAACTTACATAAGTACTAAAAATATAAGATTAAATTGTACTCGAAACTTTAAATGCAGTTTTCTCCAAACCATGTTTCTCAAACTGGTTTTCACGATTTCAGATGAGCCGATCGGTTTCTGTTCGTAACTACACATTTAACATATATTTCTTTATCATTAGAATTCAAAATTAAATAAATTATGTTAATTTATTCCTTTAACGTTGTTTCGCATTTTAAAAAATTTAAGTTTTTTTGGCTTCGTAAATCTAATTTTTACATGCCTTAAAATTATTGAAAAATCTTTTTTAATTCTACATATAGCAGATATTGCTTTATATTATAATAAAGAATTAATTAATTAATGCAATATTTGAAATGGAACTTATTTTATATAAGAATACCTCAACTGCTATGTGAAAACACAAATAATTTTATGTTCGCGGAATATTCTTGGCTTTTCAAATTTTGGTGACTATCTGCAGCTTACAAAATGTTTTAATCCCGGAGATAACATCGGCGCGTGCAAATAGTCTCCAGAATTGAAAACATGGAATATTCCGTAATTCGTACATAGATTAACAGTCATAATTCATAGATAAATGGTTCGTATAATTTTTACATTCTAGATCGCTAACTTGCTCTTTTAGCAAATGGAAAATTGTGTCTGGTAGGACATCCAGTTTCGGCTATGTTACTCTTAAGAAAACAGCGATTATATAATATGTATTAGTGTGTGATTCCCGTCACTAATATTAATGATGAGGGTGAAATATAGAGAATATTCTGCCGAACACAGCTCTTTGGCCATTGTTAAATATCTGTGAACTTGTAATAAATTAATACAAAGTTGTAATAAATTATTACAATTTATTTGTAAAATTTTAATTTATGATTAAAAAATTGTGTGTAGGACATTATTAATCCTTGGATAGCGGTGGCTGGCTCACTCGAAACTCAATAGGTATTTCCTTTAGATTTTAAAGATTACTCACATTCTCACAAAGATAAAAAATCACATCACAAGACAAAAAAATCAAATTCGGAAACAGATGCTTTCTTTTTGCTATGTTATATGTTTATAAGTGGAGCGACTTCTATTTAATAAAGTACATAAATACAGCTCATGATTCAGCTATGGTCCTTTGAAGAGTACTCTGAGGTTTATGAAGTTTCAAGATTAATGTATGCGTAAACAATCGTACGAGGAAACAAGATATTCTTCTCTTCGGTATTCTCCTTTCATGGTAATATCAATATGTATCAGATATAAATAAAAAATATCGGTTATTATGAGATCGTCTTGAGATATTCGCATGTCACAGCTGAAAAAACATTGACTTTATTTTCTGAATAATAATTGGTTAACACTGTGACATAAAATATATTGAACAATCACTTGTTATTTATTACGTTAATTATGCGCCACATCACTTGAATTTTATATATATAATCGTCACAATTGTAACTCTAAAGGATTATCAGGGTTTTGTACGATTTTGTCGTTCGAAAAGCAAATGTATTTTTATGCACGGGATAATATCGAAAAATCGTCATATTTATTGGATCCATAAAATTCGTAAAATTCTCTTAAATTTTAATTCACTAATAATACAAATGGGATTGTAATATTGGTATATATATATATAT
>QKQZ01053779.1:0-17231 GCA_003595255.1 Solenopsis fugax | reverse complement strand
GGCGTGCTCCAGGGCGTGAAGGGCTTCGCCCTGCCCGGCGGCGTGTCCGGCCCGGCGGAATTTCTACCCGGACCCCTGTGGTATCCGCCGTACCCGATGCCGCAGTCCTACCCCGGCATCGATCCCCTGCACTTCTTCATAGACTTACGCGTCTCCGGCCACATTTGGGATCGCAAGCACGCGAGCGAGCGGCAGCTGTCCTTCAAGAGCAAACACTGCTCGGCCTTCAGCGTGCCGCAGTCCAAGGAGTGCGGCAATCGGCCGTTGAATCTCACCCGCGACGAGGCCGCGACGTCGAAGAGTCCGGAGGCGGAGAACACGCGGGGCACCAACTATATCCTGAAGCATCTCATGAAGACGTACCAGGAGATACAGCGGATCAAGACCTCCAGGATCGACACGTCGATGGAGAACGAGGAGAATTCGAAGGACACGCAACAAGGTAGGGTACATTTGTGTATTCTTATCTTTTTCTTTTTCCTCTTGAACTACCGTCGCCGTTTTTCTCCATCTTTCCACGCGAATTCGATTAAGATCGAGATTAGTATATTTTACATCCCCTGGCAGAAAAAATCCTATAAAGTTAGCAAATAAAGATATGGCTGATAAAAGTGAAATAAATATTTTTATATTACAAATAATGTAATCGCAATTATAGCAAATTTAGTACAATAATTATTTTTTAAATACTTTATTCATATAGTAATAACTGATAGCTCTAATTTGAGTGATAAAAACTCTGAATATATAGTTGGCACTAAAAATGGCTATGTATTATACACTTAAATGGTAATTGCAATCATTTTCTCTCATTGTGCCAGAATGTCAACATTTTTTGTTTATCACGTTTGAATATTCTTCATAATTATTTTATTTATTATGATGGTCCAAGAACATTTTTTTCAGATTTGCAGCTAACTAAATTTTTAGATACTTTAGCAAAACCGTTCTTTCCGTACGCTCGCGAAAAACATTCGTGATGGTTTTTCAAGTTGGCGAAGACACGACGAAGGTAGAGGACGCCGGCAGTACGGCGACAAATTCCGAGGAGGAGAGGAAGGACCTGCGGGCTCTGATCGGTCTCGAATTAGTGGTGGACTACGTGAAGGAGCCGAAGGACGACTCGTCGACCGAGCAGACGTCGCAAGTAACGGAATAACTTATCAGTAACGAACGCAATTTGTGCGAAAGAGATGCGCGCCGGACGGTCCTTCCACTTTAATCACTAAAATAATCGTAGTGTTGTTATTTGCATTCATTCTCGTGTAACACCTCCGAAACTGCACTCGCGATGATATTCTTTCGCCGTATAATGTAAGTATACCTCAGGCAAGGACTCGTCAGACCGTGCACAAGACTGACACTTGTTTCATATGTGCGAGGCGTGTGATACATCTCCATACGGCCGCGACGCGACGATTCCTAAGGTATTCGCTTTAAACGCTATTTTTCGCGGATATGTTTCTTTCTGTAAACGTCTTTCATATTCTTTAAATCTCATAGAGTGAAACGTCACTCTGAAAGAGTAAAAATTGAGTTTGTGCAATTTTCAAATGATTTTTTACCTTACGAAATTTAGAGGGTGTCTTTAATAGAAATTTGTCATTATTTATTGAAGACGTTTGTAAAACTTTATCGCACATTTACATTATCCAAATATATTACGCCCGTCGCACGTCTAGAACAGAATTGTCTTCCCTGATTTGATCCCGTATATTCCGAGTGATTGAGAAAGAAAGCTACGAATCAACTTTGGGCGAGAATCAAGAGGTCGCATATTGAAGATCTTGCCGGAGTGAAGTAACTCCGATGCGAATTCGACATGTGATATGTACTGTAAATATTATTATAGCAATCCCGATGTATCTATATGTATCGATAGAAAGTACTCGTTGTTGTAAGTTGAACGTAATAAAAGCAATTGCGATTTAACTGTATAAAGCTCGTTTCTTATCAGGGCTCGCGCTACCCTCGCGCGCGCGGATCAATGGAAGTTTAATTTTAACGCGCGAGTTACGCGCTATCGTGATTAGCTATGACGCGAAGCTCCAAGATCACTTCGCCCTTATTGTTGCCGTTCAGCTTCATCAATTTCCGGCCTCCTTGCGGAACGAGGATGACGTCGTCGAGACCGCCTCCTCTTCTAGCGACCGGTTCGGTCAATCTGTAGTACGCGACTGGTCGATCCGCGTCTCTGTTCAGCTCGACGTACGACTTTTCCGGTGCGAGAGTGTACACCTGATCAAGTCGACGTAATATTGTTAAATTTACTCATATCCCGATAAATACTAGCGATGTATGAACTATTCGAATCGAATCAGGTGAATCTCTGAATAATTCGAAAACTTTGAATCTAAAAGGTTCAATACATGTATTGACAATCTTACAAAGTTATATTTAAAATGACTTTACATCATACAACCAGTATTATTCTTATAATATTGAAATCTTTTGTTATTATCTATATTAATATTCAACTTGATAATAATTATGTTAATTAAAAGTTATATTCCAACGATTCGAATCAAATTTGAAATAAATTTAAAATAATGAAATGAAATTCGATTCGAATGGATTCAAAAAACCCTGATTCGTACATCTCTAATAAATATACATATAGGATTGATTTCTCGTACAGAAATCACAACAAAGATACGAAAAATATTAAAACTTTGTAAGATCTTTGTAGGATTATTGCACCAGACGCTAAACAATCACCAGTAAATGACTGCTTAAGAAAAAAATATTAAAATAATGAGACTCTAAAATAATAAACTGCAAATTAATAGATAGTTTTTCGATCTAATTTTGATACAGATTTAATTAAAATATTATTTTATTATTTGAAAATGTAATTATATTAAATTATTTTATTTGGTTCATTGACTGATCTTATATCCTTTTATTTGTTTTAGATAGAACAACTTCCAGCTTCTAAACGTCTCAGCAAACGAAAATTAATTCAAATGAATTGAAAATTGCAATTCATTTTAATTTATCTGAGTTCAAGCTTTAGAGTTCTGGAGTATTTTTGGATTCAAATAGACTCAAATGGATTGAATTCGAAAATGAATTTATTTCTATCCATTTCAATTCATTTTTGTTTGCTGGGCCATTGAAATATCACTTGAAGTCATTTTCCTGGAGTTACCGACCTTTCTGGTTGGAGGTAGAACATTCCCATTTTCGAGAGGATCTCCCGCCGAGAAAGTCAGATCCAAATCGCGAGAGGCCTGCTGTTCCACGACCGGATAGATCGCGTCGTTGTTTCGCCCACCGTCTAAATTCTCTGCCAGGTAGTAAACTCTGCCATCGGTACAGCTCGCGATGAAGACAGCGATCACGAAGAGAATAACGTTCATTGTATCCAACAGCAATTTTCGACTCGAAGAAGCGACGCGCGAAGGATCCGCGAAGATAATGGAACGAAAGTTTTCAGAGCACGCTGACAGATGCTGCACTCGCTAATCCACGGATAAGGCGATTATCGCGTCGTCGGGCGTAGAAACAATTAATTAAACATGCGTGACGTTCTTGCGTGGATGGGATTAAAATGTTTCCGTTCGCGCCGATGACACTCGTCGACTCTATGCGATAAACAATTTCAAAAGCAAGAGAACACTACTGCACTTAAGGTAACTTATCTAAAATTATCTAGATAAGGTAAATTACACGTAAACGTATCTTAGATGAGATAAAGATCATTTAATTCATCTAGATAAAATTACACAACGTTTTACTTACATTGTTAAAAATACGCAACGGAATTTAATGTAATGTAACGGCAGCAAATTTCAAGTAGGTAAAAACTGCGTGCTCATTCGTTACGAAAAGCGCTAGAAAAGAATATGATACTTCAACAGGTGATAGCGTCAATCATTTTGAATAAAAAGCGATCGTTCTCCAATGTATCGATGTTGAAGTAGGATTCTTGAATGTCTCGTAGATTCCGCGAGAAAACTTACATGTGTAAGATATTCTCTAATAATCTGTAAGATACTCCTAATGTCAGGCTGGTTCGGTATCTGTGGAACGGCTGAAAAATTAAAGGGGAGCTGATTGGATTTGAACTCGGGATCCCTTGTTCCGAAGACTAGCACTCTTCCAACTAGACCAAGACTCCACTGGTATTGTGATGTTTTCATTTCGCATATCAACACTTCCACTTAGGTCCTTATGTCTCGTATATTTTGATGCTTTTACTTATGCCCTTATGTCTCAGGGAATTCTATATACATTTCTAAGAATCTTACACATGCGTTTCTCTTTCGGGACGTTTCGAATCGTTCCGCGTGAAGCGGCCCGCGTCATCTTCCGCTTCTTAAAGGGTTGAAGGACGTCGTCGTGCAGTAGCGCGTTATTGGGGCGCGAGGAGAGATTAAAAAACGACTTTTTTTTCCGGGAGGATCGCTTCCACTGCGACCGGGGTGGTTGCATCGTTCGGGCCCCGGGTTGTGAATAATGCATGAAATTTGTTCCCCGGAATCGAATCGAATCGCGCCTCGTCACCGGCGCGACGGCACGACGACAAGAGAGCGGGCATAAATCTAAATAATTTCAACCCTCGAATTTTTATTATTCCTATGACTATACGACGGCACACAAACACACCGGGCAGCCGTGTGCACGCACGCAGGCACGCATGCACTTGCGCACGCACACATGGCCCGCCTTGTGCCTCGTGCCCCCGTTGAATATGCATGCGCCGCCGCCGCCGCGCTTTCCGCACTTGGCCGGGAGTGTCGAACCTTTGTGCAACTACCCCGTTGCGGCCTATGCACACCGCGCTTCTTGCATCGACTCGCACAGCCTCGTACATACTCGTTAGCATTTGCCGTTACATCGTGCAGACAAGGGCGATGTAATGCGACGAGGGTTTATCAATTTCGACGAGGGTTTATCTATTGGGTGTTTTGCACGATTTAAAATGCATTTAATGTCATATGTCGTGTAGTTTGAGGATCGATAGCACGTCGGAGATACATGCGTCACACGTTTTTACACACAGAAAAACATCAGTTCTAATGCTGAGAAAAACGATTACTCAATTTACTTTTCTACTTTTAAGGGGAAAAAGTGGATTGAAAGATCTAAAAATAGCTGTTCTTCGGGAATCTTTTAAGAAAAAAATAATGAATAAAGAAGAGCTTTTGTTTATTAAATATACTTTTAATCACATTAAGATATTTTTTATGTAGATTTACTATAAATAATGGCTGCAGCAATGTAGATCATGATTTTTAAAGCACATTTTGCGGTGGCAAAGTTATCGTCATGACATCAGCATTTCATAGAATGTTCCGAAAGTAAAATCCTTTGAGAACCTTAAATTTCAATTTCTCTTGTTCTCCGTAGAGGAGATTTGTTTCTTTCCTTTCTTGATTTATGCATTTTTAAGAAAATGCTTGTTTTTTGAATAAAAAAATCGCGTAAAAGATTTTTATTAATTAAAAACTGCAAAAATTTACTTTGTGGAAGAGAAAATTAAGTAGTGAAGAAAATGCTGTTGAAACTTTAGCCAAATTGATCGAATTAAATTTAACAAAGTAATGAACATTTAGCCATGTTAAAATTTGTAGATGTTTATTATATACATACAAATAGGTACGTAGTAAATGTGTAAAAAAAAATATATGTAGAATTTTTTTCTAAAAAATTACCAAGAATAAGTAAACTTCTTTGCACTCTAGATTAGATTTTCTTAAAATTCTTGAATAATATTAAATATAATTATTAGTATTCATATTATATTTTGAATATAAATTTGATGCTTCTAATAAACTTAAGATTTTCAGATGTATAAACTTATAAAATACTTTAAAAAAGTAATATTTATTTAATTCAAATAATACAGTCTATTTTTCTGTGTAGATATAAAAAAAATACCAAATATCATACGGTTCACTAATAAATGAGTAAAGTATCGCGCGATGATATTCCACTCAGAATTTTTAATGAAGGATGCGAATTGCATCACGATTTATCAAGTATCGCGCGATTATCGTAAGATCTCCTTCTCGGTGTAATACGAATACCATTGAAAAGCGCGACGCGATATCTTCGTTCAAAGGAAAATCTAATATCTGAATTTTTGAACGGAGAAGTTAGTCATTACTCACTCGGCGGATCGCGATAAATCACAGAAGGAATTAACGAGCGGCGAAGATGACACTCGGTCCCCACCCCGTCTCGCGTTTTCTTCCTTCGCCGTTTCCAGCCCCACCGGTGAAATATGGCCGGCAACTTTTCTCATACTTGAGAGTTTTCCTGAACGGCGCTCAGCGTCCCGCCGTCCTGGAGAACGACAAGGGCGAGGGTAGGGGGAAGTTATCAAGTGCTCGCGGGATGAGTGCTATAACGTAACACTGCAAGGGGAGGAAAGGAGCGATACACCTCTTCCTCCTAATGTTGGTGTAAAGAACGATCGGAGAGGACTTGCCGACAAGATGTCGTCATCTTCCCTCGTGATTATCTCCTTCGAAAATTACACTGGCAAAAAAAATTTCGACCAACATTAATCAACAGTAAGTGTTTCTTACAATTTTCGACGAGCTGAAACCGAATTTAATTTTTTAGAAAAATGTAGTGAAATGATTTTTTGGGAATTTTAATTTTTTTTTTTTTCCCCAAAAATCCGACGTAATCAATTTTTACTTACGGATTTAGTGTGTTAAAAACTGTAAGAAACACTAATTACTTGATAAAAATTATTTTCTTCAACCAGATATTATCTGCATTGAAATTGAGGGAAAATGTGTTTACCGTGTACACACGTAAAAATTATTAAACGTACATGTCTCTCCAAAATCGATAATTTCAAAGAATTGAAAAAAATGAAATATCTGAATGCTCAAAACTGATAAGGATCAAAATAATTTGTGATCTAAAATAAAATAGCTATCAATCTCGTAAACTTTTATTTGTTTCGTAATACTGCGCAATCCTGTCAACTATTCTTAATCTAACTGCAAGACTTACGTCTCGCATAACAATTTTATTTAAAATTATAGTACAGAATTTCTACTACTTAATTTACATGACTAATCTTTACAATCTCTACTGAGATTTTTGTCTGAATAATTTAATTAAGTGATATATTTAAAAGATATATCATGTTGGTTATATACAGAAGCATGTTTGGTTGATGCAGTTGATAGAAACAATGGCGCGTTTTACGAATTAAATGCCGTTCCAACGAATCATTAAAATTGAGTCAAATTAAGTTTACATCAGACTACGCATTGGAGATTGAGGATTGCATAATAAAGATTAGAATTCAATCATCCAGGGTCCCTATTCTTGAAAACATGAGAATAATTTTCGTATACGAAAGTCGCAGAATAGCCAATGAAATTATTCAATGGTATTCTCCCATTGGTTATTTTACCACTTTCGTATACGAACATTATTTGCATGTTTTCAAGACTAGGGCCCCAGGAAAGAATGGTTCATATATAATCATATGTAGTTGTAATAGGAACGGGTGAGGCTATCAATCCCTAAGTTATTTTTTTGTTTTGGAAATGGAAATTTTCAAAAAACCCCGGGGAGCCTATCTCCGGAGCGTTCTCTTGTATAATCTGTTCTATGCATAGAAAAAATAGAATTAGAAAAAAAACTTCTGCATTGTTTTCCTTTACAAAAAGTTCAATGATACACGAGTTTCCATACCTATATAATATATATAGAAAATATTTCTACATATAATTGTATGTGGACAATTTTTCTTATTTCTTTAAACTTTACTTAAAAAAAAAAAAAATGCGAAAATTATCTTTCTAATTATTTATTTCTTTTTATTTTTCCTGTATACAAGAACAAAAATTACACAAGAGAAAGAAAACATGGGGGCATATTTTAAATATAATTATATAATTTTTTTCCACAGGCAAACAAGATAAAACAAATTAAATTTATTTGATTGATTGAATTATAAGCTTTAATTCGTAATTCTCAATCTCCAATGCGTAATCTGATATAATCGGATGAACTTTATGCGAATTAAATCAAAAGAGAATATCTAAGAAGAAAAAAATCTACATGTATACAGGTGAACGACTGGGAGAATATTTAACGATATGCAATTCGTTGATTGAATCAATCGCGGATTTGCAACGTGGACGCACACACAAAACTGCATGCGATACAACCAGTTGGTAAAAAATAACGGTCCCTTCATCGCGAAGCGGAGCGGACACAAATTCTACGAGTATTTGGCAGTTCAAATTTCGGTCAACGAAGTGTCTGCCCTTTATTTGGTTTTCGCGGCGACTCTCTTACAAATTTCATCGGTATATTCGCTGCATTTTGCAGTGCCGCCTAGATCACCGGTTAGATACTTGGCTTCTTTGATAGTATCGTAAGCAGCATGTTCGATGATTTTCGCATGGCTGCTCAGGCCCATGTACTTTAGCATCATTACTGCGGAGAGTAATAATGCCGTGGGATTTGCCTTGTCTTGGCCAGCAATATCAGGTGCTGTTCCATGTACCTAAATAAAATAAAATCAAGGTAAAATTAATATGTAATATAATATATATACTAACATATAACTATGTCTAACAGTGTATAACTGTTTATATAAAACTACTTTATCTCATTTTGACCAAATATCTATGTTTACCAAGATTTTTTTGTTCAGTATGGGATGTGTATTATATAATAAAATATAATGTAAAATTTATTCGCGCATTTATAATATAACTGTACCGATTCGAATAAGGCTCCGTTTAAACCAATGTTTCCGCTTGGTGTTAGACCGAGACCTCCGACGAGTCCAGCACACATATCAGACAAAATATCACCGTACAAGTTAGGCATGACAAGCACATCGTATTGATTTGGATCTTGCACCATGTTCAGGCAAACTGTATCCAAGTACTTTTCCTCAAACTTAACAGATGGAAACTTTTGTGCAGCTTCTCGACAACACCTCAAGAACAAGCCGTCCGACATCCTCATAATATTCGCTTTATGTACAGCAGTAACCTACAAAGAGATTTTGTAATTTGTCATAGCCTTTGTCGGCGTTTCGCCGTTTGCAGAAAATATCTTGTACCTTTTTCCTATTATTGTCTGTGGCATACTGAAAAGCAAATTCTGCTACCCTACGAGATGCCTCCTCCGTAATTAACTTAATAGACTGTACAACGCCTTCTACAATCTCGTGCTCTATACCAGAGTATTCACCTTCCGTATTTTCCCTAATAGTGATGACGTCGACATTATCGTACAACGTCTTGTACCCCTCCAAGGATCGGCACGGTCGCACATTGGCGTACAAATTAAATTCCCTGCAAATATTTGCAAGCAGATAAGTTAAACATACGTGTTTTACTTTGCAAGAGAAGCAGCGTATAATTTAGAGCAATCATCCGCGCTTATCGCACGACATTATGATTATGTAAGCGTGCATGCACACTTCGGCTACAGCGGCGCCGTTCTACTAATTAAACCAATATACTTGCGCTTCTCACGGAATTAATTTAATTCTACGCTTGATTGCACACAAAATTCTGAAATACTTACTTTCTAAGTGCAAGATTGAGCGACCTGTGACCTTTCCCAACTGGAGTCATTAGAGGTCCTTTGAGACCAATTTTATTTCTATTAACAGAATCGATGGCCGCTTGTGGTATACCAAAGGTGCCATCCGGACCTTTTACCGGTGTTACATCAACTGACTCCCATTCTATTGGTACCTGTTTTTTTTAAATATAGAGAAAGAATTGTAAAAAAAGCCTGTTGAAGTAAATGCATACATTGACATCAATAATATGATAAGAATATCAAAAGTGTCTATCATTAAAAGATATTGAGTAAATGTATTACGCAATTTAAATCTTCTAATTAGCATAAGCTAATTGGTGATGAAAGAGAAAGATGTTTTTGACTGATAGAAAAGATTTCCTCTCCTAAATCTGTAGAATTTTTATGAAGGAGAAACAAATAACATAATTCTATTATTTCCAGGTATATTGGTCACGCGTTTTGAAAATATTTAAATAACAATTTATATATATTATATGTAATCTTTTAAAATTTAAATGTCAAAAAGATAAGTATGTTTTTCACAATGGAATAAACGCGACTTCTTTATCGTTTTACAGTAGAAGTATAATTAACTGTGGCCAACTTTCTTACTGTTTAATCCTTCCGTACCTGTCGTTGCCTTGAGACAACACTCTTCAAATTCATCCAGACATCAAATTAATTGATATTTGAACAAATATCAATTTTGTTTCCCCAAAACCATTAATATGAAAATTATGAAAAAAAAATCAAGTACCATCTCTACACTATTAGAAGCAATAACAGAGAACAATTTTTTTCAAATAAAATTAATTTGGGGTTCAAAGAGTTAAGGAAATGCTGGCGATAAGTCTGTTGTACCGATTGAATTATGCGGTATTTTTCACACAAAGTAATTTTTTGTTGGTTACACAGAATTGTAAATCTTTTTCTTCAATTAAGGCATAGACAATAACACAGGGTGAAGTAAAGAATTTCATATAAAAAATGAAAATTAAAATTCTCTAGTTCTACAGTTTTTAAACAACATATTGGAGAAGTCGATAAAATATTGATTTTATTATTTTCTGCAGTTGATTCGTGATATTTGCTGCACATAAAATGATGTAGTAGTTTGTAGATAATGATGTTTACTACATCAGTATCGCACGCACGCACACATAGGTCAATTCGGTCGATAACACCAACAGTTGTTAGTATTCTCTTAAGTTTTTCTACATGCCATGGCTCTAACATGTGAGAAACAATTTGTAAAGTATATGAATTTTGAATGCATTAGACTATAAAGAAATGTTAGATATAACATTAAAAAAGTGGAAATACTCTTTAGAATAAGAGTATTTAAGGAAATTATAAGCAAAGCTTAAATTCTAGACTTTTTATAGCACTCCCTGTCTTTCTAGGTTTTCCCTGATCCTTAGCTACACTGATGGGATATAATCATATACAATATTCCACTGTACAATTGTATTGCACATAAATATTTACTGTTATTTAGAAAAAATATCTTAAAGTTAATACTGAAAATTAGAAAAAAATCTTTATTATTTAAAGCCCCACAAACTTTAATTTTTGTTATATTTGTAATAAATAATTATTTTTAGGCTTCAGAATGTTCAAATATTACACTAGACTAAAATACCAACTTTTTAAAATTTTAATTCAGTTAAAACTCTTATCAAAATTTGGGATACAAGAGGCCTGTTTGTTTTAGCTAAACTGGCTGCACTAGTTCACAGTTTATCCTTCTCCCTTTACATTGGAAGAAGGTAAAAAAAATACCCTACAATTGTTTGGCCAGTGTAATTAAGAATTAAATTAGTTGAGGATTAATTTCTCTAACTTTTCTCGATTTTCCAGATCGACAACCTGGCAAATACATCTTACCTTGGCAGCATCGAAGATCTTCTGTACGGCGGCAGAAATCTCGGGTCCGATGCCGTCTCCAGGTATGAGGGTGCATTTGTGTACCGTGCTGCTGTAGAGCCGCGCACCGGTGATCCTCGAAGAGATCTGTTAGCACCATACGATTCAATGAGAGACTGCATTCGAAAACCGGCAGGACTCCAGCGAGACCGAATTACCCGTGGGACGAGCACGAGAGGAGGATCTCTACGTCCATCTGACGGCCGCGATAAAATAATTTCAAGACTCGACTCGCTGAAATTATGTCGATTGAAATATCCGGTTTCTCAACGCGCGGGAGAAGATAGTCAAGGAGGGAAACGGGGAGCCGGACGGAATTAGAACATTATAGCTATATCGCGGAGGAACAGCGACGAGAGTAGACACGTGGTGAGAGAGGAAGAGAGACAACGGAGGGTAATGCGTAATAGACGTAATAGAGGTAAGAACGAAGGCTGAGATGGAGGAGGGTACGGAACGCGATGCGATTCGTGAGGAATTCTAACCTTGCTCGGTGCTAGGAGAACGTGCAGAGGCGGACGGGGTGGCTACGCACGACGGGGCGATAGTTCCTTGGATAATTTCGCGGACGGTGCGGCTCGGCCGCCTTACTTACTGCTGTACGGATCCACTGGGCTGCCATCACGCCGACGATGATCGATGCGAACAGAAAAACGTGTGGCTCGCGCTCGCTCGCGACTCTCGCTTGCTCTCGCTCTCGCTGTTCTCGCGAAAACGCGGAGCTCGCGTCGCTCGGCGCGCAGCGGTAAGCGGTAAAGGAAACCGAGACGAGAGGCGCACCGTGTCCCGTGATTGACCGCATGAGTGCGGTACTTTCCGCATTTTCCTTTTCCGTTAGGATAAGGGTGCATAGAAAAACCTAAGCAATAGGAGAATCGACATGTTTATTTGATCTTCATAGGTTTTTATTGTTTTTAGGCTTGAAAAGAAGAAAATACCTGAAAAAAAACGATCTACTGTACATTTGTAAATACAGAAGAAATGCAAAAATCAATGTACATATTGGTACATCCATAATCTTCGTCATGAAGAAAGGTAAGGCATATGTATTTCTTAAATTTTTTCATTTTTTACAACTAGCGTTGTAATATTTATAATAAAAAAATCAACGTATTATTAATCAATAATTCCTTTAAAAATGCTATGGATCTTTCTATTTTCCTCTTCTAAAACTTCCCATAAACTTTTATCCTTTTCTTGATAACAAAGAATTTATTATAAACATTTTTATACTCCAGGTTGAAGAATTTTCTCCCTCAAGTTGGGGGGAAAATATAAAAAAAATATATTAGAAATCAATACAATTCCTAAAAATATAGATTTTTATGTTTCTTCCCTAAAAATTCCTAAACATTTCCTACTTAAACGTTTTTAACCTCTCAAAAAAATCTTTTGTAATAATAAAATAAAGAGAAGATTGAAAATTCTTCAACCTAACAACTATCTTTTTACTTATACTTTTATACTTTCTTTTTAATTCTATATAAAAGATTTTGGTTTAATAAAGCAATTAATGCGATATCCTTGACAGAGAATAATGCATTATATTTTTTTTAAAATGCAACATATTCATCATCAGATTAAAAATCAAAATGTATCAATATATTAGAGGGTAACGCAAATGTATTACATCATAGTCTGCTACATGTCTGACTGAATCTTCCCTCTTTAATAGACAATTATGAAAATATTTATTACAGTAATAAATAAAATCTCACATTATACTCGAGTAAAAAAGTAATAAACATGTACATGTAGAAAAAACTTAGATTTAATATTTTACATATATAATGAGTAATTTATGTGGGTGATGATTCTTTAGACTTGTCAATTTCTTTCTCCATGCCCTTGTGCTTTTTCTGTTTCAATTCAAATAAACTATTTCTCATAAATCTTTTGGCAGCATCTTTGTTGAGACGTGGCATAAGTGTATTTTTATCACTGATTTGTTTCGCTCGTACCATCGCTTTCTTCAGCCTCTCATTTTCTGATCTGATTTGGTGCTTCGAGGGATCAATCCCTATAATTTGTAATAATTTATATAACAAAGCCTATTTTCACCAATATGTCTTAACTCCAAACTTGGTTAACTTATCGTTAATCTTTTTCTAGTTTTTAGAATTTAGAAAAAGTTAACAACTTAAACCCAGTTTAAGTTTAAAGTTAAGCTACATTGATGCAAATCAATCCAAATGTAAATTGGCTATTGAACTATTTCGAAAAATTATAATGCTTACATACCTTCGGCTCTCAAGTACATCCAGAACAGACTATTGAGACTGTAGGATAGCAGCAAGTTATATTGAATTTTATTCGTATGTGAAAGTTTTTCGAACAGCGACGGATTGTTGGCTAGTTCTACCATATCCTGGATTTTAAAGGTTGCTTCATTTAACTGCTTCAATCTAGCAATTATGTTTTCATCGAGATCCTCAAAATCAGTATCCATGTTTCTTTCCTTAATTTATCAAGTGTTCAATATAAAGTGTTAAAATTTTTTTTTATAAATAATTGCTATTTCAATACTTTGTCCTGTTTTGTAATAATGGCCAGTTAACTATATCTAACCTCAACTTTTATCAAATCTTACTGATCTTCGTTTTATCTCTGCTAAAACAAATACAATAACCTTTTTTCAATATTCTTCAATATGCGTATTTTTTTCTGATAAATAATATACATACATTACCTTTTTTAACTGTTCAGTTCCTCACTGGCTTCTGGTTTCTTCGTGTAAGGCTGTATGGACTGCACCGTGTCCTCGAACCTTAGCAACTTAACCTAAAATAATAAGGTTAGTGCTAGGCTAAACAAAGAATCTGTCACCATTTTTATACAATTATTAATTATTTTAATAGAAATATATATACACATTTTTAACATATCTGTATTACATATTGTATTAACGATCGGTTTAAATAATTTGTCATAATCACACGAAATCAAACGTGCAAGTTCCTTATACTTTTTTTTTTTTTAAATATAAAATCGAAATCCATTTACGAGAGGATAAAAAGTGTGATGAAGGAAAATTGGTCGAATTTATTTCCTGGATAAAAAGTGTGATGAAGGAAAATTGGTCGAATTTATTTCCTGACAACTTAAAGATTAAAGCATATGAGAATCGCACCGTTAGAAATTATACATCACAGAGTCAAGGTGCGATCGTTCTACAATTGTATGTGTATGCGCGATATTCTATATACATGTGTGTATCGTTTACACGATCACGGCATTGCGTGAGTTTAGGAAGACGGAGATCGAAACAAATGCATTCTTCCCCTCCGGCCTGTTCCACGATTCCTCAAGGTTTAAATTTAGCACCCACCGTTTTCTCGTCCCCACGAATATTTGGGCGGATAAATTCAATGGTATACACAGAAGACGCTGCGAGGTCCCTTATGGAAATATTATGCTGAACATTATAATGAATAACAATGTTTCAAATTTTTCTAACATTTTCATTATTTGTTCTTAGGATTCATTGTATTTCAGCGTATAACCTTTTGTTAAACTATATAAGTATTATATATTTTATATTATTTTTTATTTCTTTCCATCATTTTTAATAATTATCTTTAAAATTTATAGTACTTTATGTAAGTAGTATAAGTATGATTTATATTAAAATATATTCGACAATGTTTCAGTAACAGTCATTTCTCGTTTCATTGATTCAGAATTTTTGAAGTTGTTTTCAATGATTTCAGCGATTTATTTCCATCAGGGACGCGGCAAAGCTGTTATATATAAATCAAGGTTGTGGGTGTTTATGCGTAAAATATAAATAATCTACACTATACTCTGCATGTATACAATGAAAATTATGTAAACAATCAATGGTTCATAGAAGATTCAGATTTTATATCAGAAATATTGAAAATTACATATTCCATTTTTATTTTTAATATATTTTTTATTTTATACTAAAGTCAGATATATTAATAATTTTATAATCTACTTTTTCTATATTAAGTTATTCAATTTATAATTTACAATATTTACATTGCTTGCATTGTATACATGAAAAATATTTGTGTAAACATAACGTAAAGTATATACATAAATAATCCATATCGTAATCTTGAAATTTACGTCACAACCCTGACATAAATCTTCCAATAAACCAGAACGAAAATGAGACGTCATCTTGCTTGTTATATATCAATTTAAAATTTAATGTTATCCTACAAGGATTTATTAAATTCTATGGGACTTTGGCACGCTCGATCTTATTTTATATAAACTGAAGAAAATGAAATGCTATTAAATTTACGTAATTACATGTTACACATTCAAAGAAGTATTTGATTTTAAGATGTTTTATTTGTCTCTTTTTTAAATATTTAAAAATATTTTAGTCTTTAGATTCAACATTAAAATGTTTAAAGCTGTTAGAGATGCTTCAACTTTAAACGTTTTAGTTAAAATGTAATACATTTTTAATTATTTAAAAAACAGACAAATAAGACTTTAATATCGTAAAATTAAATATTTCTTCTTCGAATGTAATTAATTGTGAAACATAAAAGAAAGACCCATCGATGAATTATCGAATAGACAACGCTATTAAGATGAAGCTAAATAACTTAAAATGGATTTACGTGTATTCGTGAGAAAAATTGGCAGGCAAATATAAGGATACATTACGCTTGTATCATTTCTAGGTAATATTTGCACTTCGACCTCTTATATTTAGAATCAAGTACAATTATATCCAGATGCTATCGTTGGCTTTGGATGGAATTTTCCCAAGTAGATCATTTACGTTTAATAAACATCTAAGAAAGGTTTATTAAGCATTTTTCGTGTTTAACTTTTATTAAATCATAAAAATGTCTCATATAAAAACGATATTTTAAACTTGATAAAAAAAGCGTTAAAATAGACGTTATCTTATAAAATGTTTTTTATAACGTTTATCAATTAAATAGTTTAAAAAACGTATCAAATTTTAAAGGTTTATATTTCAACTAAAACGTTTAAAATTGATTTTCAATAAGTACAATTCAAGCTCTAATTGTGCAAACGCAAAATTAAGTGTAAATAGGTCAATCAAGAGAGAAATCGCTCTTGATTGACCTATTTACACTTAATTTTGATTTTCAATGTTTATCAAACGTATTTTAAATCTTTTTTAAAACTGTGTCGCTTAAGTTAAGACAAGATACAAAAAAACGATTCTAAATATAATCGGAGTAGAGGTACCGTTCAAGATCATATCCAAGATACATAAAGCCTATAGCACATGAAATGCATAACATCGCATAACATAAGACCAATAGACCAATGAGAATCTTATGTAAATCTATATGGCGACTTTATGCTGGCTACTCATTGGCCCATCGGTCTTATATTGTTATGCATTTTATATGCGATAAGCTTAAAGCAACAAGGAAGAAACGAATTACGAACGCGTCGCGATGCATCGTTTTCGCGGAAATCACCCTGCGTTCAGACTTGTGTTTCGCTACCGGAATGATAATGCTTCCGATGCTTCCGATGCTTCTTGTGATTCCTATGAGGCATCTGCGAATTCGCTATCGTCGCGTGCTGATGCAACAGGGGATGCTGCGGCGGCGTGAGATGGGCGAGATGGTGAATCTGATGATGAGATATGGGGTTGCCGGTGGTGCCGGCGTTGTAACAGTGCACGACGGGCACCGGGTGGCACTTGTGCGGTGGCTGCTTGCAGTGCGGCAGCTTACGGCACGCGCTCGTCACTTCCGGCCACCAGATCCACGCGGCGGCCATGATGCCGGCACCGAGGGTCA
>QKQZ01053774.1:0-15075 GCA_003595255.1 Solenopsis fugax | reverse complement strand
TATATATATATTATAGAATTTAAACTTTGGAATTACAATATAGACGTAATTCAAAAAAGTAGTTATATAAATACACTATCATCGTTACTTAAAAAAAAGACGAACTTATAATGTGACTACAACATTGCTGCAACTTTCACGTTATATAAAATGTGATATTTAATTTATAGCTATCATATAGTGAAATCACAACTGTGTCGACTGATCGTTTCTCCGAAAGACCAGAGTTCAAATTTTGATCATTGCCCGCGGGCCAGACTAATATCTCCTATATATATAGGCTACATTCCGAAATTCACTACCAGTACTGAAAATTTATAGTATACGTAAAGTGAACTATAGATTTTCAGTACTGGCAGTATATATCGGAACCTTAGAACATTATATGTTCTAAGATTGGAACGCAGCCATAGACTCCAGTGTCTATCCTTTTTTGTTTGCTTTCTGTCTCGTTCTATCGAGACGACGAAGAGATAGAAGTGCTTTAGCACGCGAGTTTTGAACAGGCCTGGTTTAGCAATAAATATAGAAAGTATTTTGTGCATTATTACGAGATTCTATGGTAAACTTAAATTCTAGACTACATTAGAGTTCTGTAGTCTCTTTTATATTTTGGAATACGATCCCGGAACGGAGAGAGAAAGACTGACAAGCTGCTTGGGCCCGACGTTGAGCATTCGCGACCTAGATCAATGGATCAGAGATTCGAAACAAAATAACAAAAAAATTTAATTTACATTACCTGATATATTAAAAAAATAAGTATAAAAGTGTATAAAATATAAGTCTAAGTGTACTTCGTGGATCAGCGATACCATATTTTCCAAAACAAATTTTGTTAACAATTTTTACAGCTTTGTGTGTAAAATATATTTTCTCAGACTAACAGTTTTCCTCTTTTCTTCCTTTTTAAGCTGTAGTGAAATAAGGATAATTTTTTAATAAGAAAAGTTTTTGTAAATTTATAAGTACAGTTTTTTTAAATTTAATTTTTGTTTTTGTTAATACGTAATCAAAAGGCGTGAAACAAACGTTTAGGGCCCATAAATGAGCTAAACCGCCACTGACAGAAGAGACATACACGCGTACCCGTTCGTTCTTTGTACGACAGGGGAAGGAAAAGACGCTCTATCGTTTCTAATCGTTATGCGCGTCTTTCTTTTTTAATCTGACAAGGACTATCTTTTTTCTTTACCTCCACAAGGACTTCGTGCACTATCGCTCGCGCTCATTGATCCGCGTGAGTGCATTTATGCAGATTACCATGTGCAATAATTTGTAACATACGAGAGTGATGTCGGACGAAAATATTAGCAACTGTTTATCACATATAGTAAATGGAACTGAATGCAACTATTCAAATCGGTCTACATCGAATATACGAGTATAACACATTAAAATAATGACGTCGGCGAAACGTTAGCTATTTTTTGTGCACAATTTCAAATATTAAATAATGAAGAAAATACAAATTAATAATTCATTTTATTTATGTATGTTATAAATTAATAATATAAAAATTATACTTAATCTTAGAATGACACACTGGGTATAGTTTACCCGGACTATTTTTTGAAGATTGATATTTTTATAATTTTGGCTAATTGTTAGAATATCTTTTTTAGCGTAAAGCACAACATTAATCAACGAGCAATGTTTAATTAATAATGATTGAAAGTTTGTTCTGGTTATACTATATCAAAGTGTGTTGATTGTGTAATTTTTTTTGTTTCATAAAATGTAAATTATTACAAAATCTACATGTGTTCTCTATTTGAAGTATTTTTTGAACAACGTAAAGTACATATAAATAAAACGTACATGTAAATGTATGTGTGTGTGTGTGTGTGTGTGTGTGTGTGTGTGTGTGTGTGTGTGTGTAAATTTAAAATAAAATATTAATTTTTAATAAATTTAATGTCCGATGTGTAAAGAACATACTGCAAAAATATGCAATTATTATGATGAAAATGCATTTTATTACAAAACAGATAATAGAATTATTACTATTATCGTTTTGGTGTTCTTTAAGTGAATGTTTTCTTTCAATGTTCTCTTTACTGTAACTTTTTTTTTATCAATAAAGATATAGACATTTACTTGATATCATTGTATTCTACAATGTCTGTCGGTTTGATATACAAAATTTTAATATGTTTGTTTTTATGAAAGTTTGTTTTTATGAATAAACAATCAAAGTTTGACATGGTATATCCTGTGTATCGTTTCCGTGATAAAACATAGTGTGCTGTTCAAATGTGTGTGTATGTGTGTGTGTGTGTTGTTCAAGACTTAACAATGTATTTAAGCTGCATCCTGTTTTTGTTTTTCTTTTTATTTTTTAATATACGGATGTTATCGTTTTACTTAATGTACGAATTATTCTTTATGAAGCCAATGAGAATATCGAGCAGTTGCAAAACTTAAACACTGACCTTTAGTTAATTTATGATATGCTTTTTAATAATCTACACGTCTTATTTACCAGATGTACTGTTACATGCAACACTGTTGCACGCCAAATGTTTATTAGATGAGAATAGTAAGTGAAGCCTACGTTCTCTTAAATATTAAGCAGGCTGCCTCTCTATGACAATGAAATAGGAAACACAAATGGTCAAGAGTGTTAGAACCTACACTTAGCTCAATTAATTTAAAAGAACTTTAGAAGGCTGCTATATTGTAATGATTTATTTAATTCCTATCAATTAAAAATATGAATAATAATGGAATTTTTTTAATTATTCATTTTTATATTTTGTAATAATATGTAATCATGATGCAATTAATCAATTTCTCTTCAAATGCATAACTATAAGTTTAAATTTAATCAAATTTTCTTCTGGCCCTTGTATAAAGAGATAAAAAAATATACAAAATATCCATACGGAGGCAAATCTATACAGTACAAATTTATTACAGCTTGTTGGAAATTATTTTAAAAATTATTCTCTCACCTATTTGAATTCTTATAGAAAAAAATAGATTCACGAAAAAGATTATTGAATCTAATAGTGTACAATATTGAATTCGAATGTTTTATCAATAATTTTCAAGAGTATTTTTGCGAATAGTATATTTCTATAAGAGAACCTTTTTCAACATCCAAATTATTTACAATAATGTATGATTGTAGTAATTGATATTTGTGATTTTAAAGATTACAGTAAATAATACTTATTAATACTTGGATACCCGATTGTTTCGGATATTACTACAGTATTAATAATAATATTTGCTGGATCGATAATTGAGATAAGACACAGGTATTATCTGCATTTAGTTAAACCCGTGATTTTATGAGAATAAATAGAATATCTTGCTAGTTTAAAGATAGGAATTAGTACTGTGAATACGAAGTCACGTTTCTATACATTCAGTATTTCTATTTGTTTGGTGTTACATTGATTTCATAGAAATAATTATAACTATAAAATACAACATTATTTTTTGAATATAATTTTTTTTAGTTTTGTTACATTAAATCATGTTGTACGGCAAAACTGATTAATTAAAACAATATTTTTCGACGTAATAATAATGTCTTTGATTAATGTCTTGTTAAATAACTTTTCCATTAATGTGGGATGTATATTAAGATTTTAACTATGGCCATCTCAATAAGGATATTCCACGTCAATGTTCACATTACATACTCATATTTGAGTATGTAGTGTGAACATTGACGTGAAATATCCTTATTGAGGCAGCCATATTGGACACGAGTTAAAATCCCAATATATATCTCCACTTATGCGGGCTATTACCACCAGGTGGCTAGCAGGACCGCTAATAACTCCGCTAATAATTAGCAGATTTCAGGTGAATATAAGATCGCGCGGCGCGAGATTCATCATACATTCGAGTTTCAACTACGACAGATATTGTTAATATTTACTAATAAAATTATTAATTTTAATTGTTATAGTTGATATTTAAATGTGTTTGATGAAGTTTGCGCTACGCGGTTTTAAATTTTCCGTGTACTGAATTTTGTTTAAGAGTTCTTCAACAAATACTTTTAATTCTTAAATAGATTAAGTTTATTTAGGAGTTAAAATGGAATTTTTTTATTGTAAAAGTATAAGTAATTTTTTTGTTATAAAAGTATAAGTTAAGTAAAATGATATAATAGTACTTTACTGAAGTAATAAAATTGTGTGAAATGATTTATAATTTAAGTAAAATATATATAATACTTACATTGAAATAATAAAATTATTTAAGCGAAAAAAATTCAATTTCGAAAAAATGTTTTCTTCAAAGTAAAAAGATGTAGATTTGAAAAGTCAAATAATTATATTTTTTAATTCAAATATTGGTTTGAACTGTTACAATGGATAAATTTCTTTCGATGTAAGAAAACGATGTTATAAATGTAAAGAAACATTTCTCTCTGTGTACGTGAGTCGCGCTGTGTTATATTTGAAAGTAAAATGTAAACGTGAGTGTTATTCCGTGGGGAGATTCCACTACTGCTGAGTATCGCGCGAGGTGAGGCATCTAATAAGAAAGAACAGAGTGCTCACACGCGTGCACCATTCATAGTAAGCGCGCTGGTCCACATAGCGGCCTTCGCATTTGACGCACTGACATATCGGCATATGCTATGTACATCTACGTCACAGTGGAGCCCCGTTGAGAGTGGCATCGTTTCTTCGACATCACCATTTTTTCCCCCTACCTCCTCCCGCGTACGTCCTTAGAGAAACTTGTTTCTAGTCATCGCCTCGATCTATTCCAAGGGTAGCTACTTCAGCGTATTCGTGATCTGATCTTAATTCCATCGCGGCCAGATAAACGCGATCTGCAGGTCAAATTTGCGCGATCGCCGATCACCGATCGTCCGCATTACAAGGGTGAATACAAGGTCGGAAGATCACGGAAATCTATCGAGCTCATGTTAAAATCATAAGGAAGTGTAAGATCGAAAGAAAATTCCTGAATTCTGAAGCATTTCTTACGTAGTGTCTTATCAGCTGCATAATTTATTTATTAAAACAATTCATTAGTCAAGTTTATTTAATTACTCTTATGCGCAGGTAGAATTTTTTCCCATTATTATCAATACTCAACAGACCGTTTTAATAACTCTCTCTGCTAATGTCAATAAATGTCGATGACGTAGGTTTTGGAAGCATATTATAAACAAATTAAAAAGTTTCATTAGCAGAGCAAATAATATTACGCATGATAATTACGTTATTTATGATATTTTTTTTAATAATTCGAATATATTATAGTATTACTTATAATCGCTAGTGATGAAAATAATAAATACTTCCGAATTTAATCGAAACTGACAAACTGTTTATTAGTAAAATTGGTAAAATTTGTTCACAACGCTTCAGTTTAAGGTTTAGGTTCTTTTCAAGTGTATTAATTAATACAAATTTTTGACAATAGAAACATGTAAGTTCAGTGAATTCTTTCTTCTTCTCTTTTTTTGTTTTTGTTTCTTCCATTTACTCATTTTATAAATCTTTTCTTTAGTATTGTATAAATGAATTTTTTGGAAAGAACTTATGGATGGTCGTGTTTCCTGAACAAATGATTCAAAATAATATTGTTCAACCGACTCATTTGAAAAGGACCTGAATCTTAGGTCAAAATGAACAAGTTTAAACAATTTGCCAATTTGTCGACTAAATTCGGAAGTATTTATTTATTTTTCTTTTTTTTTAATAATGTGTTTATGTAGTACACATTTAATAAAAAAAGTTTCCATACCATATATCGAAATCCATCCTTTGAATATTTTCCATACCATATATCGAATCCATCCTTTGAATATTTTGTAAGTAATTATTACTGACGTATACAATATTTAAACCACAGATACAACATTCGTGATTTGGTCTTACTTCCATTGCAGCCAAATAAACGCGAGGAGTGAGGACTCACGCGATCGGATCTGTAGATCAAATTTGCGCGATCGTCCATCGCCGATCGTCCGCATTGCAACAGTGCATGCAAGATGATAAACGATATGAATAAAATATGAACAAATAAAATTGTTTAAGTAAGAGACACAAGTTTTTTTTAAATTTTTTACTGAAATTAATTTAAAATTATTAAAAAGTAATAAATGTGTGTATTTATTTAATTACAAAATAAAAGCAACTTTGACTATTAATTTTATTAAATAATTGTATTATTTTATGCGACTATGCAATTTGGTATATTAATTTTACTTGGAAATATATTATTTAATTTGTGCAAGTTAATTATATTTTATCTTTCTCTTCCCTTACCTTTGATTTATAATACATTGATTTATAATACATTTATATTAAATATACATTTTAGATTTAAAACAGATAATAACGTTAAGGAGAATAAATACCTTTCTATTATGCAGTTCTTAGAATTTAAATTGCCTCACAAAGAACAACAATGTACTGATCGAACACAATTTAATTGCATCGAGCCCAAAATGCCGATGCTATGACAAAGAGAAATAATTCGAAAATAAACAGAATAGTTTTAGTCTCCAGAATTATTTTTATTTTTTATTTATAGATATCTGTAATATGATTTCTATTGAGAGTTTTCAATTCTCTCGTTTTATTTTCAAAATAGAAAATTTTTTTCTCAGTTCTAGAAAAATAATATTATTTATCTTGACTTCTTCTTTCAGTTTCTCTTTCTCTTCACTTCTTTTATTTAAATCTTTTCATAATTTCAATCTTCTCATAATTTTTTAGCGATTAAATTTATCCTTGCATATCAGTATAGAAATGCTCTAAAATTGTACAATAAAAAAATATTTAAAATTATTTTCCGAGTTTAAATTTTTAAATGTATAAAATTTAATAAGATAATATAGTAATATAACTTAGAACCCAATGACACACGCGTAGGCATCCCCTTCGTTTTCTCCACCACTTATCAGAGATGCTCTGAATAAAAGAGAAGCGCATTTCCCGGAGCTGTTGCAGCCGTGTTTCAGTTTACTCGCTGATCAAGCGCCGCTGCTGCATCTTACCTCTCACGTGTTTAATGACATGCAATTTTGCAATGTATCTTTGCCGAGTCCTTGGGCTGGGAAACTATATAAACCGAGTGTTTATAATTGGCCAGGCTAGCCGCTAGGATTTTTAACCAGGTAGGATGTCGTTCTACGTGCTCGCCCTATTTTGCGCTACCGCGTTTGTGCTCGCCGCGGCTCAGGATTTCGAGCTTCGTAAGTTCTTTGTTCAAATACTAATTTCTTTTGCTTGATCTAATGTTTGTTTTTATAACTTCGTTTTTATAACTTTAATTGATTGCCTATTTTGTTTTAATGTTGTCTCGAGCAAGAAGCAATTAATCAGAAAATTTTTAATTAACTTTGCCATGTGTTATAATAGCTTTATATATCATTTTCTAGTTTGCGGACAAAAATGTGAGCATTTTTTATCCTTAAATTTTATTTACCGTTTAATAATCATTTTCCATGTGAGATAAAATTTTTACGACAATTTGTTCGAGATAAATATTATTTGATATTGCCGTGCTATAGTATACATATATTCTTGGTGTTAATAATATATAATTTTTTTATTAAAAAGAAAACAATTTTTATGTGTTAAATAATAATATAATTCAACCATTAGTTTTCACAACTATTAAATTGCCGAATAGAGGTGTTGTGATATATACATAATTAAATAATATATACTGACATTTTAATCAATCTTTGATGGATTAATCAATATATCAATATAGACCGCGAATTATAACTGGTGTCATTTTTTACAGCGTTGAAATAAAAAATTATAATAAATTATATGAATTAAAGGTGCCGTGTAAATAAAATACGCAATCTTCAGAGCGTTTATTGGTGTATAAATACTATTAATTATATGACGCAGATATCACTTTCGCTTTGTTACGCCATGCAGAACTGACAACTGGTTTCAACAAATTGACAAAAAGGATTATACATTATCACAAATCAGATTAGCACGAATAAGATAATATTTTAAGATATTATTTTAATATTTAATAGATTAATATTTAATTACAATTCCTTTAACAAACTATGTAACTGAGAGTGTATAAAGACACTCAAAATAGAATTATGTATGAGCATATAAGATCGATACATTGTTTCCGAGATATAATATACACAGATATAACGATCATAAAGTTATTTATGATGATAAATTATAATTATAAGTAATTTTATGATCGTTACTATATATCTCAAAAACAAAAGTAGCAAACCTGTTTACATGTAGCTCTTTTATTTTTATAAAGTTATTTGCGAATGTCACTATAAAGTTTCCGGTTTTACGAAGCAAAGAAAAAATTTTAGTAAACAAGAAATAAATATTGTAGCAACTGTTTGGCGCGATTTAATAATTTGTTGAAATAAGAATTTTATCGTATTGACTTTTTAATAAAATATTGATTATTCTCAACATTTTGTTATTTATTTTTCAACTCCGTCACACTTTTTAACTATGTTTGTTAATAACATTTAACTATGTTAATAATTTTTTATTTTGGAAATCTATAACTATTTATCTTGTTCTAATTTTTATCAATAAATCTTGTATAATAATTACTAATATGTAATTTTACATCACATATAACTTAGAGAAAAATTATAACAAAGCTATTTCTATATAAACTTATTGCTTTCTTTTTTAGTTCCTTTTTTTACACTTTCCCTAAAGATTTCTTTTATAATATTTTGTAATATTTTAAAAATGAATTTGTATGTGAAGTAATGTTTATATATGTAATTAAATTGTTTGTAAGTTAAGTTTGCATGTGCGCAGACTTACGTTTACGGTTGAATGGATAATAATTGCGCAAGTTTAAACGTTTAATCATATACTTTTACCATTTTTCACACTTTTCAACCGTTTATGCTAATTTCAATAGCAATATTTTTTGCGAGAAATCAAACAAAAATATACATTTTATGAAAAATGAAACGCAATTGATCGGTGTCTTTGTGGTTAGTCTTTTTATATTGGAGAAAGGAAAGGTTTCGTTAGGTTAAACATTAACCACAATAAATTCGAAGCTTTTGGGTGTAGGATTTCATGAGCCAATTTGTAAGATTCTGTTACAATAACTCATAATAGTAAATATATTAAAACTAAATAGAATTAAATTTTAAACCTTGGGAAATATTATAATATATAATAAAAAAACACAATATTAAAGTAATGTTGAAAAGATTGAAATTTTACCATATTTTTACTGTAACTTAGTGTACAGTAATATTTAAATTAAATATTACTATTGTTATTATTATATTATATTCTATACAGCTGTTCAAACCTGCAAGCGTGATTCAGATGACTATTCATCTTGTTTGAGACTTGCGATACAAGAATCATGGTCGAACTTCATGCCAGGTATTAAAAATGGAGCACTAATAATAATGTTTGAATTGACTGAAATTATCAAGTTTGCATTACATTTATTATTATTTAAATATGCAAGTATAAAAATAAATTTATCATTATTTATATTAATACATCATACCCTTACTCCAGCTTTAATTTTTTTCGGAAGGTATCCCGAAAGTCGATTTGCCAACCTTGGATCCGTTCTTCATTGAAAACGATAGAACCGAGTACAATACTAATAACATCCACGCGGACATAACATTGTCAAACGCTCACATATATGGATTTGCCAAGGCTCAAATCTTGGCTGTGAGACCGCAGCATTCCGAAAACTTCTTTAAATTGGACTTTGATGTCGATTTGCCGAAGATGCTTATCGAAGGTAATTTCAAGGCGGTTGGATCCGTGGGATCGTTTCATATTGGCGGCGAAGGTATGTAAATTAATTGCTTATAATACCGACAGTATTTTATATATACAAAACGTCATAAAAATTTATTTGAAAAATATTGAAAACAAATTAAATAAGAAAGCCTTTTACGGTCGTAGCTGGATCTTAGTGCTTTATATAAATTTTACTTGTGTGATTTTTATATACTTTCTTTCAAATTCAACCGACTACGCGCCGAATTACTTTTCATAACGCAGTTATAAGTTAGACATGAACAGGTAATATCACATTTATTAAATTAGAAATAATTTAATAATTGGCGATGCTAACTTGCATCTAGATGTTAGACCCCTTATACCCCCTGAAAAAACTATAAAGAATTTATTGCGAAAAATATCGAAAAAATCGAAAGTCTACATATATTCTTACACGAGACCATGTAAACTAATGTTATTCACGCAATAGATGTATATTATTATCTTTCTCTGTCATGACAGGACTCTTTAACCTTAGCATGGAAGATGTTAAAACCACTATGTCTTTGGAAGGACCCGTAACTAACGATATATGGACAATCGAACATTTCCATATAAATCCGCAAATTGGAAAGATGTATATCTGGTTTAGTGATTTGTTCAATGGTAACGAGGCACTCAGTGAGTATAAAAAGTTCCATTAAAAATTCATATATTCGTTACCTAATACATTTCCATATTTCCATGAATAAATAAAAATTTACTTTTTTGTTTGTAAGCTACAAAAGAGGGTACCGGATATAAGACATTGCATTTTTTCTTACTATAACTGGCTGTTTCATTATCTGTAATTGTTCTGTTATATCACATCAACAATTCCTTGATAATTGCTAGATGCAAAATTCTGATAACTACGCTGATGCCGTAACTCCTCGTTACACAATGCAGATTACGAATCCGGTTAATTTGTTTTTTTACGCGTCGACATACGTAGTATGATTGTCATAATCCTTACTGATCGTTACGAATTTTCACTTTCAGACAACGCCGCCATAAAATTCATCAACGCATATTGGCCAGCCTTGTATCATTCGATGATGCCGATCATTGAGGACAGCTTTGACGAACATCTTACCGAGCTCAGTAATCGCATATTCTCGAAGACATCTTTCTCGAAGACGTTCCCTTGAGATTCTTGAAGAGGCGTTCCTTCCCCTTCTAGGACACGTACATTAGCGCAGTATGATCAAAGGAGCGTTGAATTTGGAATCGCAAATATTTTAGGCGACTGTTTGAAACAGGCGCTGAGGAACGCAAAATTCCTCTATCTGAAGTCCTGACGTGATAAGTTTTTTACTTTTCATCGTTCGTTCTTTTTGTTTTCACTCCTGATCGTGTTATTTGCATGACATCGACATGAGTGTGACTAGTGCGACAATGGCGAGTTTATTGTATAATTATGTAACGTAAACAGATTATTTTTAGTATTATTACCATTACTGTGTTACTGCTGCTTCCACTAGAGATTTATGTAAAGTATGGACATAATAAGTATCAAGGATAATACAAAGAGACTATCAGATGTATAAATTTAATTATTATTCTGAGTAATTTTCAACACTTTTTCTTCCAAATTATTGCTGGTCTATACATACGTTTAATTAATTTGTTTATATTACGCAGAACGTAGTAGATATCAATTTATATGTCAAATGCGGATACATAGACAAATTAAAATAATTAATTTTTATTATATATTTTTATACGTATTGTATTATACATTTTATCATAAATTTTGATCATGTTTTTATATATGACAAAATAGCATGTATTTGTATTATATATGACACATTTGTTTTATTTTATTAATATGCCTTAATTCTATTTGTGTGCTAATTGTAAGTTTATAACATCACATCTGAAATTTAATATAACGATTTATATATCTCTGCTTTGCTCGATAAGCAACACGAATACATTTACAATCAACATATAACATATTCTTCAAGAAAATATCAAAGGAGATTATCTATTAATTTTAAAATTAATTTCATGTTACCTACATTTAATTAGCGGAAAGTCGCCAGTCTATTCTTCCTAAAGTGATACTCCCGTATTTTTCGGAAAACATTGCACTGTATTAATACTGAAAATATAACATGCAAATAATTAAAGAAATAAAAACCCATAGTTTACATTAATAGTTTTTCCTATATAAAATCTGCTAAGAGCGAATTCTTGAAAAACGAAAATAAAATTGCACGATTTAATTTTAATTTTAAATTTTATGTTTATTTAATTTTTAACTTTTTATCTAGTTGCTACCTAAAGATATTCTTAATAGACCCATAAGATGCTCATAAGCATCAATATTATTAAATTGCTTGTCAATTTAATTTGTGATATTACGTATTCCGGCTTCGGTTAAGAACTATGTTTCAAAAACGACGAAAATGTGATACACAGTTCATGTAAATTGGTGATAAATAAATTGATTGTAAAAATTAATAACAACAAAATTCATTAATAAACACCAAGATCCAAGATTGGAATTATTGTATTCCTTAATGTTTGCAGTATCGATTAAAAGAATTTGTTACAATATGTTTATTTTTATAAAAGTTACAAATAATCAAAATTGAATATGGCATACCCAGTTTACCACTCTAGAGTTAAAAATGCATATTTAGCAGAAGAAATAATATCCTGCCTTTATTTTTTTTAACGCGGAAGTTGTCGTTTTATTTAATATACGGATAACAATCAGTGGCGCGTGCTATCCATTATGCATTATTATTGCTTATAAAACCAACTAGGGGAACACTGAGCAGTTACGAAATCCAAACACTGGCCTTTAACTAATTTATGATGCGCTTCTTTATAATCTACACGCCTTATTGTACCAGATGTAATACGCCCTATTGTACTGATGTTACACGTAACACTGTTGCACGCCATGTGTTTGTTAGAAGAGACTAGTAAGTGCAGCCTACGTTGCTCTTAAATACTAAGCCAGCCACCTCTGTATGACAATGGAATAGGAAACACTCTAATAGTCAAGAGTAAGAACTTATACTTAGCTCAGTTAATTCGAGAAAACTTTACGACACAAGAAGGTTATGTAATCATCTATTTAATCTGTTCTTTTAACTAAATATGCATAATAATGCAAACTTTTAAAAATTTTCTTCTTTACTTTAACCGAGAATATAATTAATCAATATTTCTTGAAATGCAACAAACTAAAAGTTTGTTTAAATTTAAACAAATCGTTGTTCTCTCATGTGGAGAGATGAAGAAAGTATATAAAATATTGTCATAGTTATGACAAAATATTCACACGGAAGAAATCCATATAGTATACCTAAATTAATTAATTAAAGTAACTGAATAAATTAATATAAATTGAATGTTGGTAAAGTTAGATTGCCTATTTACGGTCATAGCTGGATCTTATTGCCTTAATATTTACTTGTGTGATTTTATATACATTTTTTCAAATACATTTTTTCAAATTTTGAATAAATTAAATTTATTATAGAAGGAGAAAGATTAGTCTAATAAGTTTTTACACCCTTCATTTGGACTCTTATGAATTAGTTTATATTGCTACGTCGGTGATATACAATATTGAATTCGAATGGTTTATCAATAATTTCTAATGGTTTGTCGCGATTCAAATAATATATAAGGGAAGGTTTTCAAACATCCTAATTATTTTTGCAATTATGTATGATTACAAAGATTATAGTAATTAATACTTGGATTCCCGGACATCTTGAAAATTATTGCCGTATTTCAAATGTAATATTTGCTGGATTTAGCTTGACACATGTGATACCTGTACTTGATATGAACGTATAGGATATCTTGTGAATATAAAGATTACAGGAAGATTATATTGTGAATACAAAATATGTAAGTCGCGTTGTGCTACAATTAAAAGTAAAATGTAAATGAGTGTCATTCCTTACGGAAATTCTAGTACTGCCAAGTATCGCACAATGTGGGGCTTCTAATAAGAAACAGCAGAAAGTTCACGCGTGTAACATTCATAGTAACTTGTAATCGCTGATCCATATAACGATCTTCGCATTCGACCCATTAATATATTGCCATATGTCGTATATGTCTACGTCACAGTGGAGTTCTGTCGACAGTATATAGCATCGTTTCTTCGAATCTGTATCCCATTGTCAGCTTCCTTTCCCCTCCTATCTGAAGTGTACGTCCTTAAAGAAACTCGTTTTTAGTCGTCGACCCTATAAGTTCCAAGAGTAGCTACTTTGATTCGTGAACTGATCTTAATTTTATCGTAGCCAGATAAACGTGAGATGTGATCAGTCTGGAGGTCATATTTACACGATCGTCCGCATTGCGAGGGTGCACGCAAGATAATCATAAGATCACGGAAGTCCGTTCGCTCGGAGTTCGCATGAGCTCATGTTATGATCAGTGAAGAAGTAAACGCCTGAATTTTGGATGCATTTCCTGCTTAAGATTTCATCGATAATTGCATAATTAATTAATTCATTCATTATAACATATTTGTTATGTAGAATTTTTTCCACCATTATGTAATACTCAACATACAATCTTTCAATAACTCTGTTAAACTAAACAATAAATATTGATAACATAGGTTGATGATAGAAGGTATGATAATATAATTAGAAGTATAATAAGTGAGAGTTACTATGTGTAGTTTTAATGACAACTATTGTGAATAATTACATTATTTGTAATACTATCTTTTAAATAACATGTTTCTTGTTTAGTACACACTAATCTAAAAAGAATTTCCATATCACATTCTTTGAATTCTTTAGATTCTAGTAATTATTAGAGACATGCACAATATTTACATCATTGATGTAGTATTGAACGATGTGAAGCAAAGCATAAATAAAATTGTGATTTAAATGGCGAACGAAAGTATTTTCTACTGAAATTAATATAGAATTATGAAAAATAATATAAATATGTACTTATTTATTATAAAATAAAGATAAATGCAACTATGAATATTAATTTTATTAGATAATTGTATCGTTTTATGAGAAAAAAATGCAATTAGGTATTAATTTTACTTGGAAATATAGGTATTATATAATAAAGTATAGCAAGAAAGGTATGAGTCGTCGTATTATGAGCCGTAGGTATTAGTCCAGCACCCGTATTATCTCCGTTATTAGGTGACAAATTACTAGTAATTACTTATGGAATTATTTGTTTAGTAGCCTGCTGTTATGTAGTGGCGCTAATATGCCAATACACAATAACTGACAATTATTATAATAAAACAACAAACATTAACTAATAGGCTACTAAGAGTCAGCGCGGTTATAAGTGCGCA
>QKQZ01053773.1:0-22566 GCA_003595255.1 Solenopsis fugax | reverse complement strand
ATAATTTTCAAAACTTCATGTTAAATTCTCATTTTTTATATACATTTGTTATAAAAAGTTACAATTTTTTAAATCAACTAATTCTTTTACCCAATCTTGATTAATCTTTGGTAATTAAATTATACTGTATTCATTCAATTATTTTTCAATTATTTTTAAATAGATGTAAAAATAGTCAGACGCGAGATACCCGTGACGAAAAAGATTTTTTTCAAATAGAATCTTAAGGATTAATCGTGCAGAAAATCTTATCATCAAATTAATCTTTAATGTGACGAAGAACGTGGTCGTGGAAAGATGTATGATCTTAGAACTAGACGGCATTTGAAATGCATGTCAATATGTCATTGCAAACTCTTTACTAAAAACTCGGACAAGCGAAAGTTTCGTTATCGCGAATGGCTGCGAACCTGGAAACTTTTCGAAACGAAAAGAGAAGTTTTATGTATAAATTTTCAGCACGAGAGGTCGCCTTCTCAAAGAACGCGCGATGTTTTGTCGAGATTGATCAGATGTTGATCGTGAGCCGAGGGGATCGTTTGTCGCGCTCGAAAGCTGTTTAGAAAGCAGGCAGAGTGTAGTGTTTCGTCGAATCGCTGAGTATTCGATATCCCAACTTTGTCGCGTAGGAACTTCGTACTTTGTGAGAAACGTTGTGCATACGAATTTGTCCGCAGATAAAGCGATGCTTATCTTTTCGCCGAGGAGGATTATGGAAAAGCGATGTTTCTTCTGTTCCCTCATAGAACGAAAAATCCAGGACGAAAGCTTTGAAAATTTAATCGCTAAGAAATTATATGCGAACTTAATTACACATATAAAACGGAAGACAAATTTTGATATTGTGAGAAAATATTTTTTATTACATTTATTCTTTTATATCTTTTCTTATCCATGCATGTTTAACGACAGGTAAATTTGTGTTAGCAGTTTACAGTATCATAGCGATACTCTTAGAAGTCTCTTACGTTTACCGATACCCTCTCATTTCTCATTCAAACTCCGTCTACGAAGATCATGTCGTCGAACAACTGTCGCAACACCTGAGAAATCGTGTCCGTCGCCAAGCCACAGTCAATTTACTGTCCCGGGACCAATTCCGCGAATACGGTCAAGGGATCGTGTCGAATGTAAGTTAGAAGTGGATGAGGAGAAGACGAGAAATGGACTTCGTAGCGGTGGGGGTGGAGGGCGCCATCGCGGTAGAAGGCGCCTCTAATTCGATTATTTAGTTAGGTCAGGTTCGCTATAGTTGGTTTAGCGTCAGCTGGGGCCAAAGGTTACTCGAAGGCACTCGTAACTCCTAATTCTATTTACTTACAATAAATCTTCTACCTTCGCCCCCCTTCGTCGATCCTGTATTTGATTAGCGGCCAATCCGGCGGCCACCCCTTGACGATGCGTTCCGAAACTTATGACGTTTCTGGGTGCGGGTAATGTCACCAGCATTTACGGTAATTTTCAGATTAATTAACGGTCGAACTTATATTAAGTTTCAAGAACTCTTCAGTCGATCGGTCTAATAATTCGGTAGAATGTGCAATTCGCAATAAACTTTTACTGTCTTAAAATACCAGGGTTGGACATTTATGCGTAAAATATAAATAATTTACATTACGTGTATGCAATTTATATAAACAATAATCCATGGATTATAAAAGATTCAGATTTTATCAGAAATAATGAAAATTACGTTCCATTAAAATTTGTTTTAAATTATATATTTTTCCTTTATTAATACTAAAGTCAAGTAGATATATTAATAATTTTATAACTTCATTATTTTTTCTGCATTGTATTATTCAATTTATAATAAATTACATTGCTTGTATTGTCTACATGAAATAGAATAAATATTACGTAAACAATATGTAAAAATAATCCATGTGGGCGTAATCTTAAAATTTACGTAATTGCACAACCGCATGCGTTACTTACTGTGTATCAACACAGTTAATCTTGCTTTTAAAAAATATATGATTTATTACGATAAATATTAACATAATAAAAATATACTTATAAATTCTGTACTTATAAACTCTAGATGTATACTTTAGATGCTAATTTATATACTCTGCATATTTCTAATATATTTTTCCGTATTACAAGGCATGCACTTTAGGGGAGATTCTGTAAAATATTATATCGATCGCGGTGGAGGACGAGAGTCGCCTCTCAAAGAAAGCCGAGGTTAAGCAAATCCTCGAGACGATGAAAGAAGACGGCGGCGGTAATCCCTGCGGGGTTTACAAAGATTAGGATGCAAATTTTGGAAAGCATTAGACGAAAGCGTCGGCGGCGTTCCCGGTGAGGGCGAAATCCTTTTCTATCGAGACGTTAAACCGATTCAGTATGCCATTAAAGCAAGTTTATTCCCGTGGACGGGACGCGTCGATAGCCACGTTATGGCGAAACCGCGCGTAAATTTCTACGCAGATGCCAGCGAGACCCAGTGAGATGGGACTTATAAAGTTCCATGAAGCGAGCGAGCCTTCGAGGGTTTCATGAGCACAGAATCACAATTTGTTCGCGACTCGAAGAAAATTTCCGTCCTACTGGAATACAGAAGAATTTTATCGTTCGCAGGGATTTTAATCGTGAAAGGTAAACTTTACTACGCGTACATTGTGAAATGGTTATTTAAAAATACATATATTTTACAATAAAGATCGCAAGCTACTTTTGTAGCTTTCTAGTCAAAGGTGTGAGAGTACAAATTTTTCCTAGCATTGAGCGTAGTTTTATATAGTTATTAAAATATAATTTAAGCGATCACCGCACATTTTTTATTCCATCGTAATTTCATCGTGTTTTCATTATACCATATTAAGTTTATTTAAGCGTCAGCGCATTTGCCGAGAATCTTCTCTCTAGTTATTGCAAAGATCCTGCATTTCAGAATGTCTCGCGAAGTACGAGAACTTCTCAATGTTGGTATGAAGATTAAAATGCAAATTTTTGCAGCTTGGCGCTGATTTCCGTGAAAGCCGAAGTACGTTCTACAAACTCTCTACATGATCCTTCAAACATTAATTTTTGTGAATGAAAGTAAAATGAATAAAGTGAAATATATGCTGCTTAAAGTTTACACATTGGATTATTACGATATAGCATTTTGTCTAGAAAATATTTGTAAAAAGTTTGCGGAAACACGTGCATTTCTTGTTTAATGAAGTTTAGATGCATTTCTGCGACAAAAAGTTGACAACAAAGCTACTGAGCTTTTAACTGCATACAGAAAAAGAATTAAAAGATTTTTCATTCCTGAGGAAAATAGAACGAAAAATGAAAATTTAGATATAGAGTACACATGAATAAAGTGTATTTTTAAGTCTTCTGCAATATTAATTTACTTTTACGATATTAATAAAAGGAAGCAACAAAAATCGTTTTTATACGTACATAGAATAATCTCAGAATTTACGTCGCAAAAGTCAGAAAAAATAGAAAGAATGAAGATAATTTGTCCGCATCTCCACTGTCTATATACTTTGACGTTAGATAAATTATATTTGTATTATGTGTCGTAAGTTCAATTTTTTATTGTTAATATTAACAAACCATCGTCAGTTTGGTCGAATTGATTGTCAAAGTAGTCAGTAGATGTATTATAATCTATGTAATGATTTCTCTATAAAAAGTGTAAGGATCTTACACGATCGATAATACTGATTAAATAATATTGAATCAATAATACTGACGATATGTATCAATATTTTTTCAATTTTAAGTTATTTCTGTGATTATGTTATCTATGATTATAGAACAATGCTGACAACTCGCACGTCGTCTTCATACAGTCAGTATAATTGTCAATAATTCTGTTACATACGATGCTCAAGAATCAAGAAATTTGATTACTAACAATATTCTACATCAATCCTTCAATATAAATGATTAATAATATAATTAGTATTTGTTGGTACTGATAGTATTATTAACCATGTATGATCCCTACACTGAGAGAAAAAATTACTTTTTAATAAACATTTGTTTGAATATTTGCAATGAAAATATTTATTAAATGAAAATAAATATTTGTTTAGTACAAGAATCACTAATGTAATTTAACTATTATTTTTTTTATTGAATAAATATTTACCATAAATAAATATTTCATTGCAAGTATTCAAATAAATTTTTTCTCAGCGTATAAAAGATTTAATAGATTTTTATTTCGCTATGCATAAATGTATAGCAAAATACAAGTGCTTAACGCTTATATTTTTTGTTCAGCTTGATTATTTCCACCATGAGTGGCTATACATTACAGCTCTTTTAATACGATAAAAATACGATAAGGATGTAAGAATTTTTAATCGTTTTCTTTTAAATATAAGACAAAAAATAAATATTTCGCATTTCTAATTTTTTTATAGTAGCAGTAAAAATAAAGTTTTTATTGTTATAGTTAATTTACTTTAAATATTGTAAATAATACATAATAAAAAAAAAAATAATTTAGTATTATTTATTGTAAATAATACTAAATTAAGTTTTCAACAGGTGCGGCATATATATTGGAACCTTATTAAAATTTATTTCTTATTTATTTCTTAACTTAAAAAAGTGTAAGAAGCATAAACTGGTCTTGTCATAAAAAAAGTCATGTAACATTCAATTCTCTCAACAAAGCGAATAACGCAGCAATTGTGCTCTTCTTTACATTACAAAAAGACGCGTTAAGTAACTACGTCTCGATTTAGGATAGCTATTTTTATGCCCTAAAAGTTTAGTCACGCTGTCGTGAAAACTTTTGCGAAGTGAACAATTTTTTCGAAACCTGTATTCGAAAGTTTTGCGAAATTATCCGAAAAGGGGACTAGCTAATAGCGAAGTTCGGCACTTATATTTTTCACGCTCATACAGTCGCCCGTTTAAGGAAGTTTGCGCCCGTTCAGTGCAGACGCGTGCGTTTGTGTGTGTGTCTGTGTGTCTGCGTGTATGTATGGATTTGCCCAATAACAGACCCGACGCTTCTTTACTTGGAGAACAAAATTAAGGAGTCGGGCGCGCACAGGTCCGGTAAAAGGTTTGCTGGTTCGTTACTGTAACGAACTTCTTCCCACGATCTGATCCGAATTCCGATCGTGTTGGAAACCTTCGAAAATAAACTTTTCGCGGGGCGCCGTATTTGCACTACTCTCGAAGTCTTATATCGTTTCGTTCTTACCGAGAAAAAGATATTGCAAACAGGAAATTCGCTCAAATTCTACGTATGTAGGAAACGACAACGGTCCGTGACAATGAGAAAATACTTTTAACGACATTAAATTTAGTTCTCGTCCGTAAAATGTAGCCGCGAGCGAGCGAGCGCCGCGGGGTAATGACTAAGTGAAAATGTAATGCAGAAAAATGGAATAGAAGTGACAAAGCGAAAACACAACGCGCGGACGGGTGAAAGATAATAATGTAATGTGGGGAAAATGAATTGCGGATATATATACCATATATATACGTGTATGACGCGTAACAATTAGTGAACAAGTATTAAGTATCGTGGACAAGTATCATGATTAAATTTTCTCGCAACAGCGGCGCATAGCTCGGTGAACCGTGAGCAATTCGGCCAACCTTTCGTTCATCCGCTTATTGATTTCATTTGCATTAATAATCCTTTCGCGCGCCAAACCAGCCGGTTATTATGCTTAATTTTCAAAGCTTATTATCTTGGTAATTGGCCAACTAAATTTCATTCTGTTTGGTATATGCGCGTTTCTGCACGCGTTGGGACTTTTGCGCGTTTAATCGCGATATAAACGGCTTTTATCGCGAAAACACTTAATTCGCCTGGAGTGTGCAGCTCCGAAATTTTCAACGGTCCATCACACGCCGTGATGCGCCGTGGCGTTTATCACGAATTACAATCGCCGGCATATTGCGATAGTCAAGTTTCGAGAAGTATGTTGTGCAATTAAAGCATAGTTTCATAACACGTGTCTCCTCGTACACGTGTAATTAAAAGACATTTAATAGTTCCATATTTCGAATTTTGAAAAATATGCAATTTTGCGTGCAATTTAACGAATAGAGTACGCCACTCTCTCGACGTACTTACGCGATTAATTTTGCCCTTTAAGCTTCAAAGTATAGCAAGTTATAAAATATTACACATCTACAATTAAAAATATATATAAGATTTTTCGTCAAAACAGAAAATAAAATTTTTCAAAATTTAAAAAAAAAATTAAGAAAGTAAATATATATTTTTTATCTGAACGTATATATCTGAACCTCTTGATATTTTTTTTTTTTCTAAATTTGTGAAAATTTCTTTTCCGTTTAATTGCGCCATCCATGTGCATCTGATTCGCGAATACCCTACAGTATTGCAACCACATGAAATTTGCTGGTAATTGAGAGTACGGTTGAATGGTTCAAACAGCATGACCAATAAATATTGCATATACGCGCCCTGTGGTCTCGTTCTTCATTAGCGATAGATTAATATATTTAACATGCCAATATTAGCCGATTAAAACGATTTAATATCATAGATGTTTACAAAGAAGATATTACTTGCTTTAGCCAAAGAAAATTTGAAAACAGACTTCTTTTCATTTTATTAATTTCAATATATCAACGAAATACTTGTTCCCTTTAAAAATTCTATTTCTACGTTATCAGCTACCTAATAATGAAAAATAATAAATTTTAATTATTAACAAGTTCTTATATGTGTTATTAAGTTATATTCCTGTCTACGTTTAAATGTGAAAATTTTTCGTATGCCCTATTAGTATGATAAAACCAAATTTGTCAGCTTAACGCGTTATTGAACAGTCATTGTTACTATCAATATATTATGATTTAGACTTGGAAATATGACAGGCGTGAAAAGGATCACTACCTGCCATCCTCAAAGATGCTGGATACGTTTTAGAACATGACAGAACGCGCGCCCGGGTGTAAAATCAATTTTCTCGCGGGGCACGTCTTTTCCGGGATTACAAAACACTTCGACAGCCGCTTGGCATGGCAAAGTAAAAGTCGCGGATCGAAAGCTGCGCCGGATGTAAAGGAAATAAACGAAGCGAGGAGGCGTGCGAGACATTCTAAAGCCGATGGGGAACCAGAGGTCCAGAGAGGGAGAGAGAGAAAGAGAGAGAAGGAGAGAGAGATTGGGATCTGGCAGGTTTGTCGAAACGTTTCTTCATCCTTCGTCGAATTGTACGTATTGCTTCGTGGCAAATGTATGTGCATAGCTTGAATGCGAGAAAGCGTAGGCACTCGTCGATCTGACGTTGCAAAAGACGTGTAAGACGCCGAGAATGATGACGAGACCGAAAACGGAAGACGACAAGCGCGCGAGAAGTACGAGGTCGGCGAACAAGTTCTTGCACAAATGACGTATTGCTTCGACACTTTAGACGATTGCTTCTTCTAAGCTCGCATTGTCGAGCGCACGCTGCACCCTATTACCGAGATCTGTTTTCCATACATGGGCGCGATCGCATAGAGGGTGAATCAATAACTTTTGCGAAAAGAAAATATATTTTACGTCGAGAGGCATCCTTTGATACGAAGGGCATAAAGATTATATTACGTACGTTACATTCTCTGCGGGTGCTTCGAGGCATGATATATTGCTCTGCGATATCGATTTTTACTTTTAATCACGTTGCTACGAGATTTGCCGCATTTTGATGCGGTCAAGCACCATTCAAGTAAAAATCACCAAGCAAATAATCCGTAACCAATAGCAAATATTAATTTATTTAATTAAATGAAGAAAACCGCTATTTTTCGATCAGTGGATCTTGATACCTGATGATGTTTGTGTAAAATTTACGATTTCCAGTTTATGCAAACTGCACGCTAATTATTTGTCGGGTTTGCAACACAGTTTTAAACTGAAGCTGGAAGACGTAGAAGTATCATAAATTAAATTGATAAACAATGTAATAATACTTTGATGTTATAGCAAGCATCTTAGAACGCCGTGAAGAATTTATTACGAAAAATATCACCTCAGTCAAGATTCGAACCTGCCTGGATCAATATCACCACTTGCTAGTCGAATTGGTAAGACGCCCGCACGAAATGTAGGGGTTCGATTTCTGGTCGAGGTGATATTTTTCGCAATATATTCTTTATGTTTCAAGATGCTTGTTAGCGAGTATTATTAAATTTCTTGTCAATTTAATTTATTCAATGGTATTTAATTTAGAACTGTGCTTCAAAATCGACAAATAATCGACGCACAGTCTGCATGAACTGGAAATTATAAAAATTCACACAAATATTCTTAGGCACCAGAAAAGTCACCGCAATCGAAAAATTGCCTTCTTTTTCGATTAATCGTGTTATTCATATCATCGGTTCTAATTTCACTTATTTTTGTTTAATTTACTTGATTTCAAACATAATTATTCGAGAACATCCGTACGAAATGCTGAGAGATCCAGGCTGAGGTGTTATTTTTTCGCAATAAAATTCTTTATAGTTTTTCCGAGAAGAGGGGATTTTATAGATGCTTCTAAAGTATTAATATTACATATTCCGCTTTCATGACTGCGTTCCAAGTCCGACGAATATGCAGTGCGCAGTTTGAGTAAGTTGGAGATTAATAAAAATTAAAAATTATTATTCGGCACATTAAGAACCGCTGTGACTGACATAGGCCTGCTAACCTTATGTATAATTATTCGTGTTCAACAATACGCGATACTGTTAACAATTATTGAAAATTATTTCGCGTTACTATTTGCACGAAGAGTTTTACGCTCGGCACTTCCGTTACCTTCGGCCTTGCAAAATCGATAAACCTCTTGCGGCAACTTGAAAAAAAGCAGAGCAGGAGGAAAGAGGGAGAAAAAAGAAATAAAAGGCGATCGAAAAGCGTTCTGTAAAGCAAACGAAGAAGGAAACGGGAGATGTGTGCTAGCGCAGAGTCGTAGACGGAGCAAGGTTAAAAAGGGCGCCTTGTCAGAAAGCTTCTTCGCGCTCATGCGATGTAGCACTTGCAAATCCATGTTTCCCTGGGAGAATCTCACATTGCGCGTGGATAAACGTTCCCTTTGCCGTAACTATATATTTCCAGACGAATGTAAGCATCGAAGCGAGTGCGCGCGATCGAAAGAGAGATGCTTATGCGCCGTAACCTCCTTCTTGGTACGTTGCTCCTGCGCCTCCTTTCCACCTCCCCATGTGGGTAAACACAAATACTAAAATATTTTCTCGAAGTTCTAGAAACGCTCCCCAAATATAAACGCGACGTAACTGTCTTTGCGCGTCTCGGTAAACTTAAATGCAAGCGCAATTTCTCGTGCAATGCAAATATACGCCGATTATTTGATTCAGCTATCATTGATGTCAATTACAAATTTATTTATGTTGTGCTTTCATGCGAGACAAAATTCATGCGAGACAAAAAAATATTAAAAATTTTTTAATCGATCTTAAATCATTTAATTGACGGTTAACTTATTCGTTATCCTATCTTTGGAACAAAAATTGTAAGTTTGACAATTTTTTCTGTTTGAAAACAGGATTTAGTTATAGTTAAACTCATAAGCTACGTGGATCTCTTTAATATATTCTTATTCAATGTAATGTGAAGAAATAGGAGTCTTGTTTCTTTGTAACATGATGAACTGTAGGATTCTTACTTCGATGTAATGTGAAGAAGTGCAAAAGAGAGATCCGAACGAATATAAAAGATTGGAGGCACGCGAAAAATTTAGGGATAAAAAAAGCGAGGAACTGTGGCACCGGGCACGTCGTCTGAATGCTCCTTCATTCCTCCTCGATGTTACCGTAAATCCATATCGCGGGGAAGAATCTCATATGCATGCGTTTCGCTGAGTGAACCGGAAGTACCGATGCGGTGCCAGAAACGACGACGGGAGTTTGCATTTCGATCGCGTCGAACAACGGGAAATAAAATTTCTCGACAAACGAAATTCCCCGTACGAATATAGGTAGTGGACGTGTTATTGTCGACGCTAAAAGTGAGAAAGGGGAAGGAAGGGAGAGAGAGAGAGAGAGAGAGAGAGAGAGAGAGAGAGAGAGAGATATCACAAAGTCCGAGAAAATCGCGAGATCGGTTTTCTGCGTCGAGTAAATCAGATTGCCGCTTATTCCGCACGACCCGATTTCATATCTGCAATGTAAAATGACGCCAATCTATTCGAAGTTTCAATATGCCGTGATGAAATTTAAGAAAAATAGAAAATATAGGCGACGTTCAGGTAAATATAATATTAAAGTACAATATATTTTAATGTACAAATTTTGAAACATACATGTAAATACATAATAAGATCAAAAAGTTTTCGATCCAATCAAACACGTTTTATTTTTCAATATAATCAATCTTTATTTCAATAGTTTTTTTTAGATCAATTTATTTCTCTACACAAAAAAGTAATCTGTGCAGTGTTAAATCATTTTAAAGATAAAAATTCAAAATATTTTTTTAGTAGTATGGAAGAATTAATTCATCGTTCTGAAACATGTATCAAAATAAAGGATGATTACACTGAAAAATAAAAATTGTTTTTCATTTTATTATCTTTTTTATATCCTTGGGTCGGAAATTTATGGATCTTACTACGTATATTTCAGCACAAAAAAAGATAAGGAAGAATCAAAACAATTTTCTTACAATTTTAATATGAATTATAGATTTATCAAGAAACTACAAGCTAAAATATACAATAAACATTTTTTACTGCATCACATATAAGCCGTATGCTCAACCAGTAGAAGAGTATTTGTCATCGCCAATATCAAATGAGGAAAAATATCGCTGGGAAAAGATACTACGAGATATACCATAAAGCGTTTTTCTCGTTTTATAACCCGTCCTATTTCATTTTCCTGTCCACTGTATAGTAGCGTGAAAAAAGTTTAATACCTCTCCAGGGAGATCTTATTTTTCATCACTGCAAAAGTATTGATCTAAACTTCCACTCGGCACGTTTCAAAAATTGTCAGCTTAAAATGCGAAAGTTGCGAAGCGCATTAACTTCACGCTGCAAAAGGAAAGAACCGCCAAGGAGATATTGAGAAGGAGATTTTTCAATTTTTCATCAAGTGACCATACCTAAGAGGGACATATAACAAACACCGTAAATGATATAATACGCGAAAAACAAGGTATAAACGAGCATATTATTTAAATCGAGGAAGTCTGCGGGTTCTAAAAATCTTTTTTTCTTACTGAATCACACGAATTGTATCACGCACCGCGTTCACGTATGTGCCATCGGCACGTATATGTGCTGTAAGTATTAAGAGGGTGTAAACGATTCCAGCACGTAGAAGAGCTCGTGCACTTAAGGTATTAAAGCGAAGGAACGACGTTCGTGGAAATTGATATCTTCCACAGATTCAAATATTTTCGAACGTTATCAAACTTAAAAAAAAAATTGCCGATTTGTATTTTCTACACATACGTTTCCTTATATCGCTTGTATTAAATAGCTATAAAAATAAATTTTGCTAATTGCTATAATTAGTACTGTATATCAATGATATTATTTAAATCAATAATACATTTAAAATTTCAATTATTTTACTTAAGTTTTGACAACGCGGTTCTAGTTTGATCTATTTATGTGATTTTCTAAAAGCTAATGCACGTTCTCAAGAAAGAAATAGATATAGGATATAGTTTACGGTTGGGAAGTTCTATTTTAGTCTATAAATCGAAAATCTGTATCATCTCTTCCAGCAGGATACAGCGCAACGTAAAATAGTTCGTGCGAAGGAACAATAAAATGTTGCCAGGACATTTGCCTGAAATGCGGAAGTTAGTGCTTATGCACAATGCAATTCAAGCCATGGCCACGTTGCCAACAAAAGGATTTTATATTTCGATCAAGTTGAATAGAAGAGATAAAATTTGTCGAATAACGTAATTTTACGTAGATGCGCCGAATGGATGTACTACGGCTCTGCCATACAGTTACTTGCAATGGTGTAAGAAAAAAAATAGCAGGGTAATAGAAACGGGGAAAGTAAAGATAATATTTCACGAACGTAGCTTTACATATAATTTAGGATGAAATAAATAAAACAGAAAATATTATATCTTCTTGTATCATGCGTTATATTTTCTCCCGCGGTTTGATCGATGAAGCTCGACATCACGGAATATCTTGGGAGGCATTCTTGCGCGTCTAACGCTTTACAGTTAGGATGCATCGAATGAAATTTCACGTGGATATAAATAAGTTGCGTATTACTCGTGACATAAGGTGGATGATTGTGTTAAGGTCAAAGATTGTGAAGACTTCCCGTACATTCAGAACAGGAAATTTAATTTCGACTTCGTGTTCATCTCGTTTCTTGTAAAATCGCTGTAGACAACGTAAAGGGCCTAATTTTTAATAAATTGAACTCAACGTCATACTCTCGTTTAAAGACATAAAATGAAAATAATATAACGTAAAATTGCGTAATTCGAGAATAGTATTAAAGCAAAAGAGAGAGAGAGAGAGAGAGAGAGAGAGAGAGAGAGAGAGAGAGAGAGAGAGATGTGAAAATTTGAGAGAATTTTATAAGAGCTGGCGCGCGAAATAAAAATATAATTTGGATTTGATATTTCAGCAAATCTACATTGTATCACCATGAAACGCGAATCTTTGCAACGTGATATTTAATACTTTTAATTCTCATGCGTATGTGCCTTCCTATTTTCACACAGTCGTTTATTAAATAAATGAATGAATTAATCCCTTTATTCCTGTGCTGCAACTTTTTTTCCATCGCGATTCGCCGCGATGAAAAAAAATTTTTTGCTCGTTAACGTTTGCCAGATTGGTAAGTACGGTTGTTTATTTTTGACGTGCACACTCGCACGCGCGGGATACCGAAAGAATAATTCATCGTACGAGAATACGGTGTGTACGTACAGGAATTCAACAATAGGTTTGTGTAAAAGCGCCACGGGCTGCAGCATTTTGCAAAACACATATGCTCAACGTGAAGGAGCGCTCGCCTATGCACAAATCGCGTGGTAATATTTTCCTGAAGGGGGACAGTGGAGCCGAAGTAATCAATAATGTCTATTAATAATTGCGTTACGTGCAATTATTACATTCTCGAGATAAACATTCAACAAACGTCAACGCGAAGAGAAAGAAATCCTCGAAGAGAGAAAGATCCTATTATACTACATAGTAAGTTTATTATAATTGATTAATCTTTCATCTTTCATGCTTGCAGCTTTTTTCAAATAGACATTATCAGAGCTATTATATGCATTTTCCTCGGTTCGCTTATATGCGCATAATTAGAATAATTTACCATGAAATTGTATTGCTGAATACAAACGTGTTCTTTTTATTTCGGAGTTAACTATGGTCAAACGAAAAGCCGCGGCCTACGACAAACAAAGTGAAATATCTGTCGTAATACAGATAGAGCGGCCGGAAGCTCGTCGAGTACATTTTTACTTGGTCTGCCGCACGAATTAAAAATTTCATTTGCGTTGACGAACGGACTGGCGCTCGTGGCGCACAATGTCGGCGCACGTTTCATGATAGCGCAGTGGAATAATTGCAAAGGATTGTGAGGAGAAACGCGTACGATAATTCTGCAGATTTCGAAATATTTATTCTCGTTGTACTTCATCCTCGTAAAGTTCAAAATAATAGGGATCTCGCTTTTGTCAATTTGCAAATTTAAATGCGAAACTCCATTACGGAGATCTGTTTTGCGACAGGGAATTTTGGAAAAAGAAAAAATAAATAAATAAATCCGCGTTTTCCCGCGCACTTCGCTCCAATTTGCCCCAACCACATTAATTAATACCGACGATCGTACAGTTTGGTAACGAATCTGCGACCGCCGAAGGCAGCCGCCGATAAGCGGCGAATCCGCGAAATTTCACTTGCGGCGATGCACTTGCCGAAAGGGCCTTCGCACATTCAACGTAATTACTCGCGAAACCGCAGCCGCGATATCGCCCGTTGGCGTCTTTCCCGCACCTCCATTAAAGGTCGTGTTATTGTCCATTGGGAATCGACTTCGTAAGTGGGCCATCCTGCATGGTGAGGACGCGAAGCAGTTGACAGGGTGTCGATAACCCCCGTGGCGGAGGAAATGGAAAGGGGTCGACAATCGGACTCGTAGAATCTCGATAATATCGCCCTTTCGGCGGTAGGGCATTGATCGAGGACGAGATGGTTCCAGGATCGCCGGAGGGTGCGAGCGAGCTAAGTTGGATGCACTCTCCCCACGGACATCCCAGTTTTCCCATTGTAACGCCAATCCTCCCTCATCCCGTCCCTCATCCACGAGCCGCAACTACTGGCATCTCGATTCTCGAGAGCGTTACTCGGATGCTGATTATGTTAAGCCGTGTTGTGGCGGAAAATCCCTTCAAATTCGGGCGAACTGCCACGGGCCTCCGCGATTTCGCGCCGGAAGCGTGTTACGATGAAAAACGCGAATTAATTAAGCTCGTCAGCAGCAGGCTCGCCGCCCTCATCGTATCGTAATATAGAACGACCATAATTTTTGATGGCTCGCGCAATCGCGGAGTGAAATTCACCGCCGAAGGTAACGCCGCTCCGTGTTAAATGACCCGCATTCTTTCATTCTGCAGCTTCTAAACGATAGGAATGTTTCATTTGGTGATAAACGATATGAACGGAGACCGGCTTTGTTAAATCAGCCTTTGTATTAAAATTTTAATTTAATTAAAGCATCCATTATTGCTTGCATTATTTTTCCATATAGTTGTGATGCAGTATATTTTTTCAGTGATTTTTATTAATTTAAAACAGATAATACAAAGAGATAAAATTGTTTTATAAAATAAAGATTTAAACAGCAAAGAGTTATGTGTATGTATGTGTATATACACGTATAACGCGAGAGAGCATATTTCAGTTTTTATTACACACATCTATATTACATATCATCACTGTATTTGTTATTGTATAAAAATATCTAACATTTTGAAAACACATATTTCCAATTTGTGTAATCAAATACGGCAGATTCAGTCTGCGTTCGACTTACAAATAAATTACTACAAAAATTTAGGTAACAATGGGAATAAATAGCTATCTTTGAAATATTTAAATCCCGTTAAAACGTATGAGTTTACTAAACATATATTTAAATTGGAATGCAATATACGAAGTAAAATAAATTGCATGGCTAGAGGCGGGTAGCGGATTTAGGTGTTTTGTATAATATACTCTGAAAATTAAGTCGTATTTATAGGATAAACCTACATTATTGTGTACTAATACGCAATAAATTGAATTTGTGGAAATAATTTAATATCCGCTAATACGGATATGGTATGTGCATATATAATATTTATCATGTCACAGATAAAAAGGCTTGATCATACGCGCGATCATCTAAATAATTACGTAACAACCTCTTTAGAGAGATTATTAAATACATGCATATGTATTTATATTTAAATAATCTACTATATATAAGATAATCGCTTATACACATTTATGATAAATTGAACGTGGAAACATATAGAAACGCAATGTTTCTCTTCCTCTTTCCATCTCTTTTTTTTATATTAATAAACATTTAATTATAATTACAACCTGTTTTACATTCAATGTCGATTTTCAATTTATTAGAATATCGACTGAATATCAGATTACAGTTTTAATAAAAATGGAATTAGCCATTTATTTTAACGTAATTAATGCTTGATGTAATATGGAGATGAAAATAGATCTATACATTTTCCATATACCACACGTGGCACATGGTCTAGATATTACTTTGGGAAAATCGTCGAATATAGAAAATTTTATAAAAAATGGTACTTTCGCAGGCGAAGCGAATTGAAAATGAGTGGCTCTACGATAAATGCATATACGAATGCTCTTCTCAGGTGAGAGAAATGCGTCTAAGATATGCTTGAAAGATGTGATTACCGCCTTTGGGATTATAATTCACCGTCCTCTCAAGCCTGCAAGCTAATTTCTCGTAAACCTACGGACCTGCAGGTCACAAATTTCAAGAGTGAAAACATCAAAGGGGCCGTCTCAGGAAGAAAGAGCTAAGACCCTTTCGTTTTAAGGCTCTCTCTCTCTCTCTCTCTCTGCTCGTTTGCCGTTCCGAATATTTACCATTGCAAAGTCTTTCGGCGACTGATTATAAGCAGCGACATATTTATCATCCAGAAAAGTTCAACAACTTTGAGATTTTACAAACGTCAATCTTCAGTGCAGATCGGAAAAGTCCGGCGTCGTTCCATAACTGTCGCAGTGTGCCGTTTAATGCGAAATTCTTTTACGCAAGATCGCTGATAATATCACGTTGCTCTACCTCGGTTCATCTAGGAAGAACTATGCTAATGCTCACCGATTAAATCACGCCACAGGACACGGGAATCCCTAAGTGCGAGCGCCGAGGTAACTTCTAAAAGGTAAATCTTCCAAGCTAGACGTGCGAAGTAAATCTCAAAGGGCCGTGAGCACTGCGGTCGGGGGATACCGTGCCTTAAGTAGGACTTTGTATTCCGCTCTTCTTTCATCCGCATTTTGTCCTCCGTACCAGAGACGCGAGTCTTCCCAACAATCCCAACAGCGTCTTACCACTTTCAGCGTCCGGGTCGCGCTACCCTCGCGACCTCCCGCTCCCGAAATGCGTCCCTTCGCGTTGCACGTGCGTTTCGTTGAAATGAAATACGCGGTGCGGTTCCGCGCTCGCAGATACACGCTCTTTTACGCGAGTGCTCCCCGTCACCGTCGTCGGACATTTTCCACACTGGCTACGAATTTCGACCGTCCTGCTCGCGTTTCATGTTTAACGGGCCGTATACACGTGACACCGAGCATGCTGTTGGACATTTGTATCGTATCGATCACGCGTCGCATTTACTCAACGAACCAGAATATATAAATGATATATATTTCATTGGATATATATTCCATTAGTACTGTTATTTTTTTAAATTGTTGGACAAATTCAGATATTTTTTCGTTACCAGAAATATCAACAGCAAAGAGACTGTCCGATGGGCGACCTCACCTTGATATTAAATATAGTTAAAGTATAATAATATAATACAGCAATAGCCGCGGCGGATACTCCGTGCGTATGTATGTAGCTCAAATATGCTTTATCGACAGCGATGAATATTTACGTTCATATGTGTGCACATTTATATATTTTATGTGCAGCTCGCCATCATGCTTCCGGAGATGACTTTTTTTCTATCTTTATATTTATTTATATAGCTCTGCATTCGTGTTTTGTATTTACCCTCGCACTTTACATTTCCGTGTGCAAGCGCTGCGAGTAATCATAAATCTCAAGCAAATCCTCGCGTTTTCGTCGTCTACACGTTGTCCTCTTACAAGGAACATCGCTTCCTTCTGTCGCATCTTATATCTCCCATGCGCTATGTATTCCCGTATGTACACGCCGCACGGTATTTCCACGGCGTTTGCTCTTTCACGTCGCGTCGACGTAAGATTGTCCGAGAGGAAACGCGCGCATATCCCTTCACGATATACCCTATCGCGACTCCTATCGCGAAAACGCACCACGCAATTTGTCGGTTTTCGGCCTCGTCTGCCCTTCGTTTTCTTTCTCCTCGCCATCATCATCGGCGACGGGATGTAAATGCGACCCTCTGTATTTATGAAGCGTCGACGATACGCGAAACGCGGCTGCTATACTTAAGTAGTTTCTTGTATTCCGTTCTCCAACCGTCCGCATTTCATTTATCCGCGAGCTTACTTTTCCCTCCTTCCCCTCGCATGCGCGATGAATATCATTTGACCGCATTGTATCTTGTTTACATGAATGAGTAATCCTATTTATCTTATAAGTGAAGTGTCAGAGTATCACGATAGCGCCATTTTGTTTGATCCATATATATTGTCTATATTTCGATATTCTTTAGGCCAAGATACTCTGCTATACTGAGAGAAATGTTCGGTAAATTCAACCAAAGTTTGGTTGAATAGTGATCAAATGAATTTTATAGTTATAATTACTAAATATGAGTTGTTTTGACCAAACAATTTGTCCAAACAAAAGCCTTAAAACCAAATAATTATTTTCATACAACAAATAACAAAAAGTTTTGTTAAATGTAATTAAGTTTTTGGTACCACTACAAAATTCATTTGATCACTATTCAACCGAACTTTGGTTGATCTTACCAAACGATTTCTCTCAGTGTAATCTCAATTTTAATTAAATAAATAATTGAAAAACACATATGTTATTTTATTTTCTTCTCTTTTTCCCCCCCTTTTTTTCTCTACAATATATAACTTTGTTTGGACGCACGCGTAAACGTGTACAGTGAAAGATATTTTTGTCGGTTTTTTGCTCGGGGCAAAGTAAAATAAGCAGCTCGACTCGTTGGAAAACTCAAATTTTTCGAGAGACTTTTTTTCTACGAGAGCATTATTATAGTAAAACTAAACGTTTAAATTGTTTAAAACTAGACGTCTAATTACTCTTATTATAAACAAAATTAAAAAATACGGAATATTAAAAAATAATGGCTTTTAAATATCGCCGACAAAATTATGGAAATACCGTAATAAAATATTATATTTACTGTTTACTTCTACCAATCATATTTTTGTATAATCATGATAAATATCCGCCTAAAGAAGATTTGTTATGAGTCAATGGATAAATAACATATGTGGATTCAACTCTCCATCAGTTACGGAGTAAAATTACCAGTTTTTTTTTAATATGTAAAAATCAGTTTATTTATCTAACAACAAAACATTCGGTATTTGGTTACGTGTGTATCCAACGTTGCGTATTTTACCTTTACGTAAGTTTGCTGTGTCGATATTTTTCAAATAATTATTTATTCGCATTTTACAAGAAAATGTATCTATGATGTGCCTAATAAAAAAACTACATAAATAACATTAATTTCTAGAGCAATGATATAATAATTACAATTATTACAAGTCAGCTTATATATACTTATATAATTGCACTGAGAAATTCATTTGGTTGAATAAAACAAAATGTTTTAGTTAAACCATTTTTTTGTTGAATTTGTTATTTGTATGTATGAATAAAAAAATATGTTAAACAAGTAAAATGTTACAACAAAATTTTTTGCTTGCATAGATTTGATTATTTCACCTAAATTTTATGCTAAGCATATTCATCTTATAGCGTTTTAAATAATTATAAGTAACTTAGCAGTATTGGTCTAGGAGAGAATTAAATTAAATGTATAAGGGTAATGCCAATAAAGATGTCAATAAAGACATCTTTATTGGCTGTTCGTGTCTCATATATAACTTTATTATTCAATAAAATTAATGATGTAAACATTTTGGTTTGGACCATTTTCAATACAAGTTATTAACAATTATGTTAATAACCATAATTATTAATCTTGCAGGTAAAAATTATGTTTCATCTACCACTGGATTCTTTAAATGCTTATCTATTGCGACATGAAACAACATCCTTTCGCTGTACTGCGATCGCGGCAAGAGAGATATTGTCTTGAATAAAGTATTTACCGTAAACCGTATTGTTATAAATGTCGAGACGAGGCGGGTAAGGTGCAGCGCGCCGCAGATATCGATTTTTAAGTGGACCCTTACATCTTGTATGTACTCCCTTCCATCCACACTTTGTCGTCTCTTGCAGAACAGCTTCTCTCCGCTTTTCTCTCTTTCTCTCCCTTCCCTCTTTCTGTTTCCATCTCTATCTTTTACTCTCTCGCAGTCTTTGGTACACCGCAGCAACGCATAGGTGCTCGTGTGTACCGAAGGCATATCCTCTTCTTCGTGTTTTGCTTCGCTCAAGCGAAGTAAGATAAGACGCTCCGCTAGGAGGTAGGTAGAAAAGTGTACTGCGCGACTTAAGTCTAGTGCTTTTGCGAAGATCGCTCTATCTCTCTTTCTCTCTCTCTCCCCCCTTCCTCTCTTTTCTTTCTTCTCTTTCTGAGGAGCCACTTTCAAGTCACAGGACTAAATTCCTCCAGGCGACGTTAGCCCCCTTTCCGCGACCGATGACGCCGAGAGTCGCCCTTCGCGAAAAAATGGAGGGAAATATCCGTTGCCGCGCCGGGAAAAATGGTGTTGGCGCCGCGCGATGCCGGCGGGATATACGCAGCGACAGAGTGATCGGACGACTAGCGATTTGTCGCGATAACGATAACGGCGTACTTCACCCAACGTCTATCAACGTCTGCGACGAAGGGGCTGATAACCCGAATCTTGGAAACGGAAACCTTCCAGACCGGGGGGGGGGGATATTAAGGGTGACAATTCTCTTGGCGAAATTATTCCTCTCCGATAAGGCCGATATATATATGTGCCTATTCCGATTCGAAATTATTACAATAGCTCGCTCAATTCCTGACGCTTGCCGGATAGCGATAACATTATTGTGAAAAGGTACAATTACATTAGTCGATAACAAAATTTTGGTCAAATAACTCATCATAGGTGTTTCTTATAATTTTTGGGTGATTCAACTCTCATTTTTCTTAAAAACTCGATGCGCTGGAAAATTTTCACTTACGAATTCTGATTTAACGAGTCAAAAACTGGTAAAATAAAAAACATCTATTTTGATTAGAGTTGCTCGTTGAATTTTTTTTGTCCATCAGTATTATCATCATCCTATGTATCTAAGAACGCTAGAAGTTTAAAATAATGCTTACAAAGATTCAATATTTTTATTTTAAAATACAATTTTCACAAGCTTTAATTTAAGATTTTTTCAAAGTCTCCAACACATCGAGTGTACTAGCTACGAATTTTCAAAGATAATAAAAAAACGCGTTTTTTTACTGGAGGTTTCACCTTATTTTTCTCAACAATCTAACGTGACGGAACACACTTTCACTTACAGAAAGAAACGTCTATTCTGATTAGAGTAGCTTGATAAAAATTTTTTGGTCACCCAGCGTTATCTTTCTAAAACCAACGAAGTATGCAGCGAACTGCATCGATATGCACGAAGACATAAACTGGCATCACAATAATTATACCAAATATATATTTGATTATTTTGTGGTGGATATGTCACAGCCGCTGGTCTGGATGTAAATTGTCAGTATCAGATATAATATGAATCGATCTTAAACCATGCGGACGCGAAACATAAAATCGCGACTGGAATCTAACGCGACGTGTTTTACGCGACTGGACGCCGGACGATCGGAACCGATCGCCGGACAGAAAGGGGACGCGTCCATTTGTCCGCTCCGACGAGTGGTATAACGTGTTTACATTGTTTCCAGTGCGCATAAAGCGCACATCGTTAGTTAACAATGCGGCTGAACAGAGTTGGGAATGGCTTTGACGCCGAGCGGGCGCGAAAAGCCTCGATTCGTCCAATGGAACTGGCTCTAATGCACGGGTCAGTGCAGAGGACAATAAATCGGTTGCTTTCAAATCGGCGAATCGATGCACACGCTCGTCACCGACCAGCGAACGCGAATCGACCCTCGGACGTTACGATCGCGAACGCGATAGTCGCTATAATAAAGCGCGCGAGCGAAACGCGTGTGATAAAAGTAGAATGAGTGGCGAGCGCGAAAAACAGGCTGTTTTATTATCGAGAATAGAAACACAAACGGCGGATAACAAAGTGAAATCGTTTCACCGAGGTCTGCATCAATTATCGTAAGCTCTTTATGCATCGTTGCAATCGCGTTTTTTCAAACCGCGTGTTTCTCTTATCTCTTCTTTGACGTAGTTGCACCGTCAAATTTTATCGCAGTTATAAAATCCTTAACTATCGGAGACTAGTTTTTTTTTGTTTGTGTGTTATTGGCGTGTGTTTCCCGTTTTCTACGTCAATGTTAATTATTTTATAGTATAAAATGACTTTACTTTTAATTGACGTCAAGTCAATTAAAAGTAAAGTCATTTTATACTATAAAATAATTAACAAGATACATAATGTTGGAAAAGATGCTACAGAAGTCTGTTTTCTTATTGCCGTAATAACGCATTCTGCAAATATTCCTCGCGGCGCTCACAATGGAACGTTTTGGAAGTGTTCATGCCATTTCCATTGTGTGTTGCGCGCACTAAAAAGTAACGAGTGCGCGGTCAAGTTTAGGCTATTCTCCCTCAAGTAGGAATCGTACTTATATAGGTAAGACGCAGTCATATTTATTCAAGATGCAAGTTTACGGCTGGTGGCTGTAGCGAGAAGCTTAAGTGTTTACAGGGTGCTAGGAACTCGCGTAAAGTCGTGATCACCAGACCGTATCCCGGTTCGCCCGGTGGCGGCGTCTTGGAGAACAGTGCGGTTTCGCTCGGGAACTGAAAACGGATTTCCGGCGGTTTCGGACCGCCTAAGCCCGAGTTACCGGGAGCGGATCCGGCTCGCTTCTTAACGCGACAACGCGACGATGATACCAATTAATGTCTGTTTGCCACGCGGTGAATGTCGTAGAATTTCGCAAATGCGCCGATTCTAAAACCGAAAATGGTACCCATATTGGTTTGCGTTCTAATAGTTCTAATAGCGTCATATGTTTTGCGTAATTTTTAGAGACACTTTAAAGACAAAGAAACGTAGCTTGTGTATATATTTTTTAATTAAAAAAATATACAATAATAGAACATAGATCGATATATTTAATATAATATATATTTAATA
>QKQZ01053770.1:0-19170 GCA_003595255.1 Solenopsis fugax | reverse complement strand
ATATACTGTGTAGGAGTAGAAGAAAAGGGGATTTGTGTAAAATTCGAAATAAAAAAAATTATTAAAAATAGCATCTGTGTTTATTTTTGTAGGTGCTATTACCACTACATAAAGTGAAATGTTTATCACTCTATCACGCGCAGTTAGCGTATTGTGTGGTGCAATTTTTGGAAAAAGACGCAACTTTAACAGAACCAGTTGTACGAGGCCTCCTTAAGTTCTGGCCTAAAACGTGCAGCCAGAAGGAGGTAATGTTCCTTGGAGAAATCGAGGAAATACTGGACGTTATAGAACCTAATCAATTTGTTAAAATACAAGAACCTTTATTCAGGCAAGTCGCACGTTGCGTGTCTTCACCACACTTTCAGGTAATTTATACATACCAATTTCGTATCCATTTTGATAGATTTGTCGTGCAGTCGAAATAACGAATTATCTATTTTTCGTTACAGGTTGCGGAGAGAGCATTGTACTTTTGGAATAACGAGTATATAATGTCTCTAATTGAAGAAAACAACCAAGTAATAATGAAGATTATGTTCCCCGCATTGTACAAAATTAGCAAGGAGCATTGGAACCAGACGATCATAGCTCTTGTTTATAATGTTTTAAAAACTTTTATGGAGATGAACAGCAAACTCTTCGATGAACTTACTGCCAACTATAAGTTGGACAGGCAAAAGTAAGGCCCAAATTTTAAGCTCTTATGCCATGTTAAAAGTCTAGTGAAATCTAAAGTTATATGAAGAATAAAGATTTATTTACATTCTTTACACACGCACACACACACACACACACACGCGCACGCACACACACACACGCGCGCGCACACACACGCGCACACACACACACACACACACATCTATATAATATGTCTGAATTATAGAGAGAAAAGGAAGGAAAAAGAAAGGGACGAGATGTGGAAGAAACTGGGTGAATTAGAACGACGCAACACTCTCGAACGTAATGCTCTCGCAGCTTCCTCCAATAATCCAGTTCCTGCCACTAACACTTCTATGTCGAGAACTCGCCCCTGAGCTGGTAAGAATATTATTTCATCTATTTCTAAAACTGAAACATATTCTCGAATGTAAGGATACATAGAGTACTGAAAAATTATGAACTTAAACTATATTTATAGATGCTCTGGACAATTTAAAGTCAACCTTTTAAAACATTTAATTAGACACAATTTTTGTTTACTTTATTTCTAAAATTTAATATTCTGCTAATTAAATTCTGCATTAAGATCTTCCAATAATTTGTCAATTTAGAAGATATATAAAATATTTGTAATATAATACGCGAAGAATACTGAAAAAAAGAAATATCTTTTAATGTAATATTAAATAATGCTTTGTTATTTTTTTTTGTTCTAGGTGGAAGTAAGGTGTCACGCTGCCCGATTGTTAGTTCTTAGTTTACATCGATTGTCCATATACTACACGCAAAAAATTCTTGTTGTTAGTGAAACAAAGTGTCTCACGAAAGCATTCTCGACGTAATGTAATTCATTTTATTAGTTGTGACTGAAATGACAGAATGATGGAAGCAGGAAAAAGAAATGAAAAAGAAAAAAGAGACAATGGGGAGTTAATCACGCATTATTCTTCTTTAACAATAATAACAATTATTAACAACAACAACAACAACAACAACAACAATGTGACGATTAGTGAATTCCAAATAATTTTATATACGTATATCGAGTATATTCACACTTTAGTTTTTCTTTCCATTTGGAAACTGCAAAGTGTTTCCATTGCATGATGTACTCAGTGTCAGCACACAATACAACAATGTGTTAGTCCCTTCTTGACTAAGATGTTACCGCTCTCGGTAGGAGGGGACAATCATAGTGAGTAAATTTCGGAATGGACGAAGTTGTACACGTCGTTGTGATCCTTATGTTTATTTCTGGAGGACGCGACACTTTGCGCACTCTCTCAGACGACCAGCGTGTCGCCTCCTGACTGACCCTTACGCTGATTCTTGCTGCTCCTGATAGAGCCAGCGAGAGTGTTTGAATATATGTATCATATATTCTTATTAACGATAATGATAACTGTAACAGGTACGTAATAAAAATTAGGTAAAAATGAAAACAAATATAAATATATATATATATATAAATATATAAATATATATATATATGTATATATGTATATATATGTATATATATATATTTATATATATGTAAAGGATATAGTTAATACGAGATACAAAATAAATCAGACAGATATACACACACAAACACACATACACAGAGGCGTACACCAAACTGCGATAAATGAGAATACATGTGTAAAACGTATATAGGCCGTTGTGCTACTAACATAGAGACTGCTGTGACTGAGTGCCCGCGGCGAGTTGATAATGAACAAACCTTTTTTCATGAGCGTGTAGCCGCGGCGAGGACGGCATACACGAACACAATAGTTAACAAGTGATAAGGTTCAATTCGCGCGGACGAAAGGAAAGATGTGCGAGAAAAAAAAAAAATATATATATATGTTGTTTTCTAATAGAAAAAGAGAGAATGAGGAAGAAAAAATAATGGGAGCGAGGAGACGAGAGGAGTATACAATAAAAAGAAAAAAAGAAAGAAAAACAGATTTGATTGTACCAAAACATCCGTTGCTTATAAATATAATTACGTGATAGCGATACGGAGCGCGCAGGTTTAAGGATCCATTTTCGGAGCTGTGCTCCCATGCTGACAACTGTAGGGGTCGTTTTTGAAATTTCTTACCATCGCATAATAGTAATTAATGATACGAATAATGATAATGATAACAATAAAGAGTAATTAAACGAGAAAGAAAAGTTAATAATAAACAGACAATGATAAACAAATAATAATAGCTAACAGGTAAAATATGATAGTTAACAGAGATGGGTGATCGCTTGCTCATACATATTTTCATGGATATAATCGAGAAGAGAACGAGAATCGCCATTGTTCATCGGTTTTTTTTCTTCGATTACTTTCCGATGATCTTTCTCGTCGAATGTTTCTCACAATTTGTACACGACTTGTGCTCGCTTTTGTGTTTTGCTCCGTTCACCTTCGCTAGATAAAACCTCATAAGGAGACAGAGAGTGACATATACATATATAAATATATACATATATATATATAATTATTGTAAAATAATGTAATGTGACTTTGAAGACGTAGGTGAGAGTCCAAGAGAAGATTCTTTACGCGTAAATAGATACACATTTATTAAAGAATTGTCTAAATTATTCCCATTCTTTTGACTGCTGTTCATGATGCACTGTGTTTATGCTGATGTAAATTGTAAATGGGAGGTATAAAAAGAGCGTTTCACACTTTATGACCCCCGATGAATTTTCTGATAAATGTGCAACTGAGCTTGGCAAAAATATAAGCGATAATTTTTAACTCGTGTCAAAAGAAGTTTTCGCGAAAGGAAAAATCCGACTCTAGGAAAATTAGAAAATCTATTATCTATTATATTAAATTGCCGTAGGACATCTTGTATTTCCTAAAATGATCGTTTTACACAAATTACGATATAAATGAACAATAATCTTTATGTGTATGTGTGTGTATATGCGTAACATCAAATTTCGAACAGTTCTTTATATTATTAAACGTAATGTCGTTACGTTTTAATTATAATTGTCATCGATTTTCCTTCAATTTATACTATTAAAAATCGCGTTTATAATAACATCATGGGATTATCAGCCTTGTCTTCAGATTTTTCACTGGAAAAAAAGATGCATTTAGAAGGACAAGAGTACTATCTTAAAATTTTATTGACATTAGTTTCAAATGGACTTTTAAAACAATTATAATTTAACGTTAATGAAGACATGTTAAAAACTGAGGAACCACTACATGTCCTCATAAATTTGATTCAGAAAAGACTGATTTGAAACTTGTTTAGAAATTCGTCGTTTAAATTAAGATTATGCAATATTTCAGATAAAATTTCAACAGGATGTCCCAAATTAATTGTACTTTCAACTGCACAAACGATACTTTTGAGTGGATTTTTCCTAAAAAATTTTCTCTTGAAATTTTAATCAATACTTTTTACTTCAACACTTTCTTTACTTTTTCTTTTAATACTCGAGATCAAATATTTTAATAATTGTCCATTTCTAATCTAAATTAACTTTAATCTTAGTTTAAGATATTTCTTTTTTTTAAGTTCTATAAAAATTAGATAAAGTAGAAAGTAAATTAAACTGACAATGAGATTAATCTCTATTAACAGAAATAGACAACAAATTTTTTTATGAATGTGGTTTCTCGTGTTTACAATGACTCGAAGATAACATTTAATCTCTGAATTTTCGAATTTTGAAGAAATTATATCCTGCTACTAAATGGATCGTCTGCATTATTTTGAATTATACAAAATTTTTTTATCTAAATGTCTAAAAAAATTTTGAATATATAATTCTCTTGCAATCAGAATGGTTAAAAGTAAATGATTAAGAATAATTAAAAATAATTAAAACAATTCTTTTTTAATTTTAATTTTAGTTGTTACATAATAGTATTTTTTATTTTCAGCCTTGATTTAAAACAAAGAACATAAATAATAATATGTGCAGTTTTGACATCAAATCTTTCAACCGCTTTCTTATAAAATAATAAATTTTTTTGTACTTTTATGTATTTTTTTCTTGAAAAATATTAAATCGACTTTTATAAACTTTTTTTAATTTCTTAAAAAAATAAATAATTATTTGATCGATTGCTTTAAAAAAATTATAATTTTATTAAAAGTTATAGGTAAGTAAAATTGTAAAAAAAGCAAAATTTTTTTAACTATAATTAAAATTAAAAAAAGAGCTCATTTAAAAGATTCAGTCTAAACGCAGCCAATGTGAGGAAAAAATTTTGATATGTCGACCCAGCAACGAGAGAAAAAAACAAAAATAGGTAAGTTTTGTCCTACGTAATTTTACAATTATACTGTCTACTGTCCTTAAATATTTCCAATTTTTTACTTGGATGTTTGGATGCACTTTTTCCATGGAAGTCATGGACGTCATGGAACACCAACAGTCATGGTGTATGAATATCTAGATGCGTTCAACTTGGAAATAGACAAAATAGTTGTTCTCGAGTGCAGATTGGCAAATGATTGTGTATGATTGAGAAGCGCGAGAAGTTGGAGACAAATTTCAATACATATTTTACACTTTACCATGCATCGACGTATTGTTTTTTGGCGTTTTGACGCCGAGCGTCGCAGCAACGGCCCGGTACGCCGTGATTAGAATATACCGATAGTACAGTGCAATGCAATAATTGGCTGGATCATAGTAGATGGTTGACTTACCGACGCCACAGTTTAGCTATACGTATAGCTAAACTGTGGCGTCGGTAAGTCAACCATCTACTATGATCCAGCCAATTATTGCACTGCACTGTACGTTACATATCGTCAGTACCGATCGTTGGAGAAGTGAATCGCGCGCGCGCGTCGACGACCGCGCCGAGACTGGGCACATTGAGGATTTGAGGTACTGTAATCGTTGGGAATTGGGAGCAATGGGAGCGTTCGCCGCGTTCGCGAGGCAGCAAACAACAAGCTAGCGTATATAGATGAAAACAAGCGATGCTCAAATTGAACCGGCTGAACGGAGGAGGCTCTTCTGGCTCGATTAGCTCCACTCGTCTGACTCGCTGCTCGTCCTTTGATCAGTTGTGTGTGCAGTGTGTGCACCGTCCATCAAGCAGCAGCCGGCTACCGTCACTTTGTGATAGGAACGCGAGAGAGAAGAAGCGTACGCGAAATCGATTCGTCCTCGTCTCGTTGCCTTTTCTTCCAGAAGGTATTATGCCGCGACTCTTATAACGCGTGATTCTTTTCATCTTGCTCTGCCGCCCCTTCCTCCTCCTGCTGCAGCAACACCCGGTTTTTTCCTGTCGCCCTTGCCACTGCCTGCCACTGCCACCGCTCCTATGGTGTATGGTCGTTGTGTCTGGTTGTGTCGACAGTGACGACGAGAAGGAGAATGTAGGCCTGGCCGTTGTGTCCCTCGTTCGATGCCCCTGTGTCATCTCGACGACGACCGCCGCCGCCACCGCCGCTGCGTCGGGGATGTCGACACGGCTACTCGTCCACCACGCGAATACCACCATCGTCTACCACGATCGTCCACCACGAGCAAGTTGGCAGTTTCGCAAACGTAGCGAACGTCGCATCCTCCTTGGGAGATGTCTTGCAGCGATGGCGCGCCGCGTTCGACACGTAAATTCGGCACAAAGTCGCCGAAAAAGCTGTGCGTGACCAAGAGCGAGAACGGCGACAAGACCACAACGACGATCAGCTGCGCCGGTCACCGTCACAACCATCACTATCATCACAGCCATCATCGCTTCTTGGACGGCTCGCAGCCGTCAGTACATAAACGCAATCTCTACATTGTCTCCATTCCATTGATACTGCTGTTCAATGTGCTGCGCACTCTCCTGTATCATTTGTTCTTAGTGTTCAAGTATCTGTACACGTCTACGTCTCAGCTGATCCAGCGCAGGCAGGCCTCCAAACAGGCCTATCAATTGGAGATTGTCGTAGGACAAAATCCAGTGGATAATCGTATGATGAATGGTACGCGTATAGAAAGTGAGATCATGTCTCAAGTACCTAGACGTCCTATTGGGCCAGGCCCTGGAGATCCGTTGCTAGCCAAGCAAAAGCACCATCATCGCAGAGCGTTTGAATATATTAGCAAAGCCCTCAAGATCGACGAGGATAACGAAGGTATACATTGGTTGTTTGAGCTCAATTCAATGAAAGGCAGAAAGAAGCACACCTTGTGTTTCTTGTATTATTATAATTTAGGCTTTGGTAGGTTAATAGGCTTTTATATGGCTCAACTGTTTTCTCATTACTCTTATACTCGTCGTTCAAACAGGACAGAAGGAAATGGCGATAGAATTGTACAAAAAAGGAATCGGAGAATTGGAGAAGGGAATAGCAGTGGAATGTACCGGTGGACACGGCGAAGTATGGGAGCACGCGCAAAGGCTTCACGACAAGATGTGTACGAATCTGGCAATGGCAAAAGACAGGCTCGATTTTCTCGGTTAGTACGCTCGTGGTTCAACATTTTGTTGTTTCGCACCGTGGCATTTCTTAAGCTATTCCAAGCTTATTTACCTATGGTACTTATGGACTACTAAGCTTCGTTTCTTGTGAAAATAATTGATAGCTATCCTATGTGACTACTTATTTCAACAACAGTGTCCATAGGTAAATCTTTGACAATGGCAAAAGAAAGAATCGATCGATGTATTTAGCATGCTCGTGTGCAGTTTATTTTATTTTTTCGCGTGCGTGCGAGTGTATACGAGCGTGTGTATGTGTGTACATACGTGCGCGTGTACGTATGTGTGTGTACGCATGCCCGCGTTATAATTTCCTAGATGGTTTACCATGAGCACAAGTCACGTTTTTATTTTGCATTTCTTTGAGTATTTCTCTCTGTGAGTACTCCAAAAGTAATAAATAAAAAAATTCGCACGCGAATATATGTCGGTAAAATACAGATTGAGAGCCCAATCTCTCACGCGGTACCCGAGAGTGATAGCTGATTGAAATTTAGCTCTGCAGAGCTCCGAACGCTTTTGCTCCGAAACGGAATATCATTTGATACTCGCGGCGCGGGCGGTTCGGGCACGACCGAAACATTAGCCTGATTTTCTCTTTAGCTGTCTATAGCCTTACTGCAGCATGGCAGAGAATGTTTTCTTTCCTTTTTGTAGTGAGTGTGCGTGAGCTGAGAAAGCTGGGTATCAACCGTAATATCAACAATCGCGCACCTGGAAATAAAACGGACGGCGAACATCCGGGAAAGCATCTGAGGGCTCGCCGCAACACGCACACTTTTCAAACCGCTCGAACTTCACCCAACATTAATCACAATAAGAACACAAACAATATACACACGACAGTTAACGCCGGACAGACTATGTGTACCCAGATTCCCAAGTTAAGGCCACGTTCACCAAAAAACTGTTTCGCTCATACTACTGAAGGTATTGTTCGTCTGAGATTCTGGGCTTAAGAGTGCGAAAGAGAGTCGAATGCAAGTAAATAATATAGTAATGCTATCTAGTTGCTCCATTGGTTTCCATTTCAAAGAGATAGTTGCACATCATTTTTTTCACTTTTTACAAGGATGAGAAAATAGAGGAACACGCGTAGGCTTGCGTAGTCGTCTCTTCGGGCGTAGTATATTTTTACAAGCTGCCGCATTTCGCTTACTGTATGCTATGAAATTTTTCATTAAAACGCCTTGCAAGTAGATTTAAATAATTTTTATTTACTAGTTATTTATTAAGTATACGTCAAGACAGACATACGATTAAACGTATATGTACACTACCACGACACACCCTATCGCAACCACATTGCAAATGTTTTACAGTTTTTTTTTTTTTTTCACAGATTTCATATTTATGCGATTTAGTGATAGGAAGCGATTTATCTGTTTCTTTTTCCTCAATCTCTAGTTGAAACAAAAGTTTAAAAGATATGTTCTCATACATAATATTGAAGATTAATCAACGATATTAAAGTGTATGTGAAATTCTTTGTTAATTAATTTTAATTACACCTATCGCATAAATGTCTTTACATTTTACATTGCAATTTAATTAAAGTACAGATATAATAGTAGGAAGTATTTTATCTTAACGTATATCGCCTAAATATCTAATAAATATAATATTCGAAAAAAATAATAATTGAATTCTAATCGAATTGATTTCTAATTGAATTATATTATGAGTGAGATATTTGCTGTCACGCGATAAGTTCACATTTTTAATACGCTCCTACTATTTAATATACTCCATTCTAAAGTGATACAAATAACATTGTACAAAATATAACTTGGCTGTAAAGATCGTTTTCTTCTTATTTTTATCTTCTTTGCAATAGACCCTCCTCTTACCTGTTAGACTGTGATAAGCAGGATCTGCATTTAATAACAGTTTTTTTAAAGCTTTATTTGTAAGTACAGGCATTGTTTCAGCATCCGGTAGGAAACTGTCGGTTCCTGGCAAACGAATAATAGGAACACCCCTAAGTAAGAGTCAAACATTGCCTCGAAGCATGGGTAGATCGACGCCTATTCAATCTTCCCACAAGACCATGCCTATCAAACCGTCCTCCACGCCACCCTCTGTGAAAAGACAGCTGTCTGTACCGGGCAATGGTTCACCCATAAGACGTCCAGGAACACCGACTACCTCGAACAGTAATAGAAGTACACCAACCAGAAAAATACCCATTTTAAAGGGCGTGGATCCAAAACTCGCGCAAGTGATTCTCGACGAAATTTTGGAAGGAGGAGCGCCAGTGCAGTGGGAAGACATCGCTGGTCAAGAGGTAGCTCTGTCGTAGCTTCTGTCGCGATCAAATTACTGTTGTCTCGTTGCTCGCATTACGCGCGCGAGAAACATTGTCCTGCCGATAGATATCTCGTCTCACTTGAATTTGAACTTTCAGACCGCGAAGCAGGCTTTACAAGAGATGGTAATCCTACCGTCACTACGACCCGAGTTATTTACCGGTCTGCGAACACCCGCGAGAGGATTGTTATTGTTCGGGCCACCGGGAAACGGAAAGACATTGCTAGCGCGTGCCGTTGCGACTCAATGTAACGCAACATTTTTTTCGATATCTGCCGCTAGTCTCACATCGAAATATGTCGGAGAGGGTGAAAAATTAGTAAGGGCCCTATTCGCTATCGCCCGGGAATTTCAGCCATCCGTTATTTTCATCGACGAAGTAGATTCGTTATTGAGCGAGCGAAAAGATAACGAACACGAAGCTTCGAGGTATACCTTGATATATTCTTTTTGTTTCTATCCTTCACTTCTATACCGATAATGGGACAATGTGAACCGATTAGCGAGGGAGAGATGTATCATCATCAATAATTAATGTATTTTTCAGGAGGCTAAAAACAGAATTCTTAGTCGAATTTGACGGTTTGCCATGCAATCCAGAAGAAAGAGTTCTCGTTATGGCTGCTACAAATAGACCACAGGAATTGGATGAGGCTGCCTTAAGGCGATTCACGAAACGCGTATATGTCACATTGCCTGATTTACAAACGAGGATTGTCTTACTCCGAAGGCTCTTGGCCAAACACAATGATCCACTGACGCCCGAAGAGTTGAACGAGATGGCAGTTCTTACGGAAGGATATTCGGGAAGCGATTTGACTGGATTAGCTAAAGACGCAGCACTTGGGCCTATCAGAGGTAACACTGAATTCCTTCTAAGCTTTTGTATTCATCTTCATTTGTACATGAGTGAAGATGTCCATTGGGTCACTCATTTTATAGCTTACTTTATAAATTATACGTCTTGTCATTTTGAGTATATGCACACTTATTGTTTCTATAGTTAATTTTATATCTAGCGCACGCGCGAATGACTAATATTGTTTTTTTTAATTTATTCAATTATGTTTAGTAAAAATATGAAAACAGTTTTTATCAAATGTTATGCCTTGCATGAATAGAAAAAGATCTATTATATCTGGTCCATATGGTTTAACTAAAGCGTATTATCATATCATTCTCAGAATTGAATCCAGATCAAGTGAAAGAATTGGACCTCAATTCCGTTCGTAATATCACAATGCAAGATTTCCGCGATTCCCTAAAGAGAATTCGCAGATCCGTTTCACCGGCAAGTTTAGCTGCCTATGAGAAATGGAACTTTGATTACGGAGATGTGAGTCTTTGATTTGAGATAAATTATTCGAATGAGAGGCTCCAGAAATAATCGCGTTTCAATTAAATTTAATCTGCAAAAAGGGACTAAAAACACTTTAAAATATCGGAACTATATAACTAAGTAATATAATAGTACAGTCTTGTATTTTTATTCTATCATACGAACACAATATTGATGTTTACAAACAAAAAAAGCAAAGAGAGAGAGAGAGAGTTAAAAAAGATATTGCCCTTGAAATTCCTACTGTACTTTCGTCTTGGTGATAAAAAGTCACCATATTCGTTCATTATTGTCACATTTCACATTAAACTTAGTTATCTGATTCTCATTATAATTTAGAGCAATCACATTAAACCAATCTTTTGTGATAAATGAAGCTTGAGTTCAGGGAATGATTTAATGTTAAATGTATCTTAAAAATACGTTTTTCATTGATTTTAAGAAATATTCTATATGCTTCATGTGTTATTTCCGGTGATCAGTCGTTTACAGTTTAATATGTAGCTTTAATATTACCAGTTCGATATATTAAAGAAAGGCGTCTTTATTATTTATATTTATTTATATATTCTACTATCTTCACGATTTGCAGTTCCTTTATAATAGTTGGTATTTGAAATCTATGATACAATACCGTTTGTCATGATAATTTGCATTTAATATATTAAGGTATATGTATTACCGCGATTAACGCGTTAGAAAAAATGTGCATTTAAAAGAATACATGTGATTTAGTGTATAATATACAGTTAGAGGGAACCTTTTAAAAGTTGTAAATATTTTAATTATTGTGTCGTTTATAAAATTGACATGAGCAAGTTGAACATAATGACATGACTCGACTCGTTATTGCAACAGTAGAAAAACACTGTCTTTGCAAACGGAACAGTGCACGTCCAATCGAATAATAAAAAAATAAAGTCTATCAATGATACATATAAGAAAAAGACGAGTTATGGTTAATCATTATATTCGTGCGACAAAGTAGAATATACGCATACAAATATGCAAACAAGTATCTCTGCAACACGCAAAATCGAGCAAAAATATTAAATTGGATCTAACGCGCATCGATTTTATATAAATTGCGCCATAGGTACAAGATCTCTTCGAGTCAATTTGCGAATGTTAATCTTGTTGCGTTTGATATCATTTCCAAGATTTATTTGATATTTATTGATATACCAATGCGTTAAGAATCATGTGGCCACTATGATGCACAGAATCACGCATGCAAAAAAAAAGATATTCGGTGAAAGGAGAAAGTAAGATTCTGTTTTAATACAAAATTCTATAAGACAACGAACTGAGAATCTAATCTGTGCTATATGAAATCCTAAATATTTATCTATAAGGATTATGCATAAGCTTGACGAACATTGTTATCGCATACACAAAAAAATGTAAGAAATCTGCACATATATATATATATATATATATATATATATATACACACACACACACACACACACATATGTATACAAAATATATACGTGTGTATATATATATATATATGTATAGACGCTGTTTTTATGACATTTATCTATTGCTTCCGATGCTCAAAAGTAGAATAATTATGCATGTATTAAAGAAATTAATATATTCAACATGAAACTTCTACATTATAACGTTGCAATTACAGTGTAACACAAATTTATTGATCATTCCAGATCAAACAAGGCAAACACCCGTAATATCATAGAGATAGGCTATCTCTGTAGTTTTGTAGAATAATAAGATTTATCGCGCATGTATAAGTTAACAATTTATTAGCGAATTATTTTTCAATGAGTTACATGCAGACAATGCTCTTCTGATACAGTGGAAGAATAGAAAATGTTATTTGCAGATAAAATTAATAAAATTATTTAATTATGAATCTCTGTGTACGAATAGAATACGATGCGTTTGTAAAATAGATATTCCATAATAGATAAAACGTAAAAGATAAAGATAGCAACATGACTCATCATAAATTTTGAGATTCGCACAGTTGTAATTATAAAAAAAATCATGTGATGCTTAACAGCATTCACAAGAGCTGTGATGTTACTGCGATGACAAACTTGATATTTTCGCGGCACTTTAATATGTATTTATAAGTGCACAAGAATGCGATATACAAATATTCTCATAGTTTTGGGTCTTTCTGAAAATTGAAACTTTGTTAATTTTTCTAAATAAAGGCGTGTATGATGCCGCGATGAAGATTCAATTTGGTTTTTAACATTAACGCGGAGCTTCAGCATTGTCATGATGCTGACTCGGCAATTTTATTTTCAAATTACTTTGTGATATTAGTTTTTTATATTAATCTTTGCGCACTGCCTATATATGTAGATTATAATATATGTTGTATATTATATATATATATGTGTGTGTGTGTGCGTGCGTGCGTGCGTGCGTGTGTGTGTGTGTGTGTGTGTATATATATATATATATATAATGTGATATTGCAAAATATATTGTGTTAGTTATGCTAGTTTAAAATTTATGATAATTTTGCACAAAAACAAATCGTTTCGCATATGAAGATGGATTATTTAAAGACCCTGGCCTTCTATTGTGGAACATGCTGTGTCTTGATTAAGTTATTTTGCTACTTTTATAATATTCATATAATGGTAAAAATTGAGTAAGAATAATGATTGGGTATAACATTTATGCTAAATATATACTTCATACCATTTTATCTAAAGACGAATTTACGAATAATGTTGCAAAAAACTGTGCATGTTTACGAAAGATTTTTCTCTTTTAAACATTATCTTTTTGTGGTTTTTGGGAGTATCGGTTGTGTTTAAATATTTCACAAGTAATTGTTTTAATAATTTTCAAGATTCATGAACCATTCATTAATATTGCTGTGTTTTCCTGTGACAAATTTATTAAATTATTCGTAATTTTTATTAATTTTTGTAATCAGTTCCAAGATAGAGGTACGACCCGTATATATCCAGCAGTATTGTAGAGCATTTTCAGTAAGCTAGGTTGTAAATTACACGTTAGATTGCCACATAAATTTTTATCAAATATTCTTTAGTAATGTATATACTATGTTATACTGTTCATAAGTTCGTGAATTTGTTAGCGATAAAGAAACTATCATTACATTGAAACATTAAAGTATAATATATGTTTTCTCACATCATCAGCAAAATATAAAAATTTTTCGTCACTTTTGTTACATCGATATTTTTGCCTTTCTACATTCACGAACTCATGAATGATAGAGCATCTATAGAGTATCTCCGCGGTAGTCAACATACGACAAAATAATTATACATATCTATTCAATAGATGTTCATCAAAATAACTAGATTAAATTCCAAACATAAGAAGAATAGCACAGCAGAATTGTATACTACTATAATAAAACATAGAGATGGTATTATATTCATCAGCGATTGATTCGAGGAATCGGGCGTCTAGGAAATATGTAATAAATGTATGTACAGTATACATCATTTTCTCATATTTGTGCTTCCTCTTATAAGCAAAGTTGGAATCTTTAAGAATGCTCACAATTTCTTTTCTCTTTTTCCTTTGTTAGTTGCGGTGTTAAAAGACGTTTCTGGACAAGACAAATATTTAAGAGTAACGTCATTTGTTATAATTGTCCAAACTTTTTTCTTGCATCGATATAGATATTATTATACGTAGAAATACCATAGAAAATTTACTTTATCGCAAATTTTAGCTAATAAGAGGCACGAATGTTATTTTTCGCATGAATCGTCGCGTGAATTGTTGAAACGTTCGCAAGTGATCCCCGAGAATATCTTTGTAAAATCCAATTGTTGTGGATAGTCATTGTAGGAATGCATTGATTGCAAAATAAAACTGTGTATTACATGTATCTGAATATAGTTAATTTTGCACACAATCATACAACCACACAAATATAAGATCGTGTTACATATCATATATAGATTGACATACATATTACTTTACCTCACTTACCATATGCGACAATTATCAAGAAGAATAAATTAATGTACTCAAGTGGAATAAGTTAATGTTGAAACAAACGGTCACGAAATAATGCACGTTGTTATGTATTTTAAATATTTATTCCTTTTTTTTCTTTCAAAAGGACAATTTGTTTTTATTATAAGATAACATTATCCTAAGCATCTTCGAGGGTTCGACACCCTGCCGTACCTAAATTACTCTTTATATAACATCTTTTGTTTCCTCTCTTACGATTTTCCGATTACATCGCAGGCAACTCCGATTTCCCTTGAATTGGCTTTTCGTCCGATATCGTTTTATCGCAGCCAATCGAATCGTTACCACGCCCGGCTTTATTAATTTCCCTCGTTTACCTCGCATCTCGTTTATTATATACTGACTTTATACAAATTGGTTTTGAAATTTTTTTATGGCATTTTACCGTCGGTGGTGAACTGAGATGATAAGCATTCGCACATGTCAAACATCGTTGGAAATAATCCATTTCGATCTTTTTTACGAACCTTTTTCGCGATACGAAAATGAAATAGTACTCCATCATTCTTCAAACGGGGATATTTATTATTCCGTCGGAACGGTAGATACCACAACTCAACTTGAGAAGAATGCAACGGACGGGACACGACACAATCACGCAAATCTGATAAAATAAAAGTTGTTTCGTAGAAAACAATCATGTAATTAGGGCTCGTGTGTCTTGGTCACTAAGGCACTGAGATATAGCATTATGTAACTAATGTAATAATGAATTTTTTTTAGTTTCAAATTGTAATTGCCAGTAAACTAGACACTACAAGATACTTTGAGACAGTAGATTCTGTACAGTGCTCAATAAATTGAAAGAGAACGATGTCCATCTGTGAGATATATTTGCTAATTGATATTTTGACATTAATATTTTCATAGTAAGATTCCTGATTCGCATTGGGTTGTAACGTATCCGAATACAACGCCAAGTTTCCCTTAATCGGTAGCCTGAGAGGCTAATCACCCGAGCCCTAAAAGATTAGCAAGGATACCGAAGAGAACAAAAGCAACACTATAGACTATTAATTGTGCTACGTGAACTTTCGTTACACGTTAACTTGGAAGACACGAAGGAATCGAATCGTGTCATGTACAGACTACGATAATAATTCGCAAACGTATGTATATTACATCATGATTGATTGTCAATCGAATCCACGCTATGTTGCAAGATACCAATTACCGACATCCGCGTAACAAGTAACCAAATATACGTTTTCAATTTTCATGCATGTGTCTTAATCTCGAAACAAAGATATCAATGACTCGTCCCTTGATGAGAAATATCCCGATGGAAGTATGCGTGCGTTTATCGTCATTATTATCGTTTGACTTAAATTACATTTATTATTTTTCGGTTGCCCGATCTAGCCAACCAAACCTATCTATACAAACGGCGCAAAGTCATTAACATTATAATGATATACGAGCAAGTACGTTAGTACCGATATCTCTTCGGGCCATTAACTATACTCGTCGCACCTTTAACGGCGATTAATCCCTACGTTTATTCTTTTTCTCAAAATCACGAGAAAGAGTATTCTCGTTATAAAAAGAAAAAAAAAACTCCCCCGGTAAACGCACCGTGTGCATCGCGATCTTTACTCATTTGCAGATGGAGTATAATGTTCGAAATACACCTAAAACATGGTAACAGACCAAAGTATACGAAGAGAGTGCGAGCCGATACACCATTTAATGTACAACGTCGCAGCAATTAACGTATTTGAGCTTACACTCGTACAAGGGAATCTCGATTCACTGATGTCTTTAGCAAAACTCACATACACGCGCGCGCACACGCACGTTTACACACATACATACATACACATTCTCTCTCTTCTATTATTCTTCTTTGAAGAGAATCATAGCAAAATTTTATACATTAACCACCGACGATAAATATCACACAACGAGATAAAGTTGTAACTCGTTACTCAACTCTCGCAGAATTTATTTCTTAGGGAGCCCCGCACGCCTTAGCATACACGCGTCCAAAAGTCTAGCTACATCACAGGCGCCGTGTCTAGCTAATCGCTCTTCTACCTTACTAACTATGTCCAATATTAGCAGTACTCTCCAAATTTATCTCAAATCAACATTTGTCGCGCGCGTTATTCATCGACGATCCGAGATTGAAGAGGAAGGAGTGAGAGAGTCGAGATATCAGTGGCAAAAATATTAAAAAGGTATCAACAACGCAAAAATTGCCGCATACATACGTCACTTGCGCAGCACAACGGGTGCGGGGCTCGCAATGTTGAATTTCGGGGGCCGCGAGGAAAAGTTTGGAGATATACCTGGTTCAACGTCGCATATGCCCAAGCAGAATCATGAAATCTGATCGAATTTTAGATCGCGCAGCGGTGGTTGGTTTGCAAACTATCGTCAGATTATGTCAGATTTATGTATCGATGTAACGTTACGCGTATCTATGATGGAAACGTAGAAAAGAAAATAACGTTTCTCAGCCATTGAACGAATCGATTGTGTGAAAAAAAACCAGAAAGGAAAAAAAAAACAATCATACCAATTACATGTCTCATTTTTTTTTGCCCTATTACAGATTCGATTTAATTAATGAGCGAAATCACATCTTAATTAGAAACGATTAGTTTACGGTTTTGTATCGGCATCAACTCGAATGTTAATGTTGAAGTAGGTATATGTCGGGACGATTTTCGCGCGAACCCCGGGACAACTATGTTGTAACAATTAGCCGGTGAATGATCAGTTTCATTGCGTAGGGTACTGATGTGGCATGGTGTATGTTACCATAGTGGGCTGTTGACCCGGTGGCAAGGGCGCACTCGCTGTCGGAGGTGCCGCAGTGGCTTGCGTTGGTTGCCAGGCTCCTGCGCCTGGAGTGGGCATCCTCATGCTATTCATATACTGAGCCTGCTGTCCATAATATTGACCGTAGTATTGAGCAGGCTGCAAAAACTGGCCCTGCATCTGCGGATAGCTCTGTGGATACCAATAACTCATCTGTTGGCCATAACCATATGGATATTGTCCCGCTCCCGCTGTCACCTGTTACAAACAAATTTTTACATTTTTATTTCTATAATTATCTTATAATTTTATCGTATATACATCATGAGTGATACGCAACGTGCATTGATATACACGATATTAGCCAATATGATATGCCAAAGATCGATATAGAAGAAATAAGTTATTTTCATAGACAGAGAGAAGCGAATGCCTTTGACACACGTGTAAACACTAACCTGTTGAGCTTGGTGATTGGCATTAGGACCCACACTGTTTGGATCGCCATTTTCTTTTCCCCAAAAACATTTAACGATACTACCATTGATTTCTGTATTATGCGTCGATTCGATGGCATGCGTCGCTGCTTCCTTGGTTGTAAACTTGATAAAAGCATATCCCTTGTCTTTAAACACTCTTATATCTTGAATGGTGCCAAAAGGAGAAAATGTTTTCTTTATCAGCTCGTCCGTGATACCGTTCGTAAAGCCACCACAATATACGGTACAGTTGGTTGGACTACTTTGGTTATACACCTGTTGGGATTAACAATGGGATTAATGTTAAATTTGAGTATGCGGTTAGAGTATCGAGGATCACTCGACAGAGGTGACAACGATGGAACATCTTTGTTAGATCGGATGATGGTAGAGTAAATTCTAACAATTATATAGAACATTGCGAGTTAGAGCTTGGTGTAAAGTACTAGGGGAATAGTTAGTGAGGAATATCATAGCAAAGAAGTAGTTGTTTGGGGAGGGGGGCAAGGTTGGAGCTGTCTAAGGCCTTTGACGTACCTCCTCGTAGTTGGGTTTACTATTGTTGGAGTGGCGCGGCCTCTCGGACCTCGGTGGTGGCGGTTTCCTAGTGGACCAGTTGGTCCTGATGCTGCGCGAGCCGAGCCACTGACCGTTCATCGCGTTGATCGCCGCCTCGGCCTCGGACTTCTTCACGAAGGAAACGAACGCGTAGCCCTTACTCTTGAGAGTCTGGGGGTCCCGAACGATCCTGCAGTTACTGATCTCGCCGAAGGGCGCGAAAGCCTCCTTGAGCGTTTGCGTCTCGATCTCCGGCGAGAGATCGCCGACGAATATGTGATGGTGATTGCTGGTGTCGAGTTTGGGCTGATTGCCCGGGCTGGTCGCCCAGTTAACCTTCATCTCCTTCTCGAGGAAGGAGCGCTTGTTCATGGCGGCCAATGCCGTGGCCGCGCACTGATGATTCGTAAACTCGACGAAAGCGTACGGATCGTTGCCGGGCTCACGGATAATCTTGCATCCCTTCACGGCGCCGATCTGCGAGAAGAGCGCGCACAGAAGGTCCTCGGACACCGAGGTGTCTAGGTTGCCCACGTACAGCGTACGTGGATTACTTTCCTCGCTCATGTTCGCACGCGCTGTTACGGACGCACCACCACTAC
>QKQZ01053769.1:0-12045 GCA_003595255.1 Solenopsis fugax | reverse complement strand
GGCGGCGCGCGGCGTCGACCGAGTGAAATATTTTCGGAAGCACTCACCGCCAGTTGCAAACGCGAGAAAACGAGGTGTCAGCTGCATCGTGCATCGGGCGAACTCGATAAATAGATCCTGGCGGCGTCGCGACGGGGGAGAACGTTCCTGGGTGTGTGGCGACGGCGACGGCAGCATTTTTAGCACCTACGATCCAAAACCGATACACGTCGAAGTCCTCCTCCACCTCGGCGCGGTGTCGGTAACCCGTTCGTGATAATCTCGCAAAAAAACGCGATGCGGACGCGTCTCGACCGCGCGAAAGAAAATGCGGACGGCACGCCACTGCACTTCCTCCCGAACCCGGATAGCGCGGATGCCTAGAATTTTATCGGCGCCGTTAATTGCAGACCGTATGCCGTCACCTCACGGCCTCGCAGGCGCAAGGTCGGATGACCCAAGGCGAGGAGGAATTTTTGTCGGGTCCCCGCTGCGCGTGCCAAGAGTGCTCGAGCTCGTACGGCGCGTTTTCTCATCTCCTTCATTCTTATCCCTATCGGGTAATATTAAGATAATCCAGCGACTCTTCTCTCGTAAACGTCAAAGTTCTCCAGGACGCTTGAATCACACGTTCTTACGGTATTAATTATCGATAACACGTATAGTGGCACGAAAAATTTTAGAAAGGATCAAATATCATTTATCAAATTTATAAAAAATTTCCTTCAAAAGTGCATCGATTACTGCTGACGTATTTCGCGTCTACGTTTCTCGTGGCATACATATGTTTTATCGTTTCTATTATTACTCGAAATCGTAAGTTCCTGGTAGGTAACTTTAAGTAGATTGCGATTCTTGGCTCCAGCGATTGGCGCAGCTGCATTTGATGTCGCGGGTGTAAACGACGCCGCGAACCGTGTTCGTCGCGATGAAACGCCGATATCCTCTACACGAAACGCTCCCGTTTCCATTTACACCTGCAGTCTGCGCGCCTAGTTTGCACTGGCGCGATCGCAAGCACGTTTAACAATAGCGATCGGGCTCGTAGGCCGTAAGTCGGCCGCGTTATTCGTAGTGGAGAAGAGAACAGCGGGGGCTGCGTGTAACTGTGAATGCGGATTCAACCCGTGAATGGTGTTCAACAGGTATCTGTAGTAATCTCTAGCTAGGCGGAGTCACAATGGGACGCCGAAGTCGCGTTTCATTATCGGGCAAGCTGATAAACGGCGAAGATATTAGAGTGCGCTAAACAGCGCATGGGTTCCGGCGAATCGGTCAAATAAATCGCATTAAATGCCACTGCTGGCCCGCGGACAACTTGTTTCTCGGCCGCCCGAAAAAGTCTCGCGACATTTCGCGTGCGATTAACCCTCTTTCCGGCCCAACGATTTTCATTAGTATCACCATGTTGGTATATTTATTGGTACATGAACGAACGCGTAAAATGTAATTTGTGTCAGCCGGTGCACAATAAGAAAGATTAGTCCTTTAAGTTGTTCAATTTTACTAATCGCATTGTATTAAAAAAAATTTTATTACACAGAAAAAGATTATTATTAAATCAATAATCTTTTCATGTATAAGCAAGAGTATAAAATCTTTTTGAAAGAATTTGATAAACAGACATAACTTGCTTACATGAAGAAATTAGCTTCTTACATGAAGAAGTTTGTTTTTTCATGTAAGTTATATTTGTTTAAGATTATCAAATTCTTTCAAGAAGATTTTATATACTCTTGCTTTTATATGAGAATATAATTGTTTTATATGAGAATATGATTGTTGATTTGATACTAATTTTTTTTTCTGCAGTGTAAGATAAATGTCCCAGTAATTGACTGTCTTTTTATATCTGAATACTTATTATAATTAGATCTTAAATGTGTTTTTTATAACAATAAAATTTAATTGTAATCTTTATATAAAGATATTTGTAAGATTATTTATTTTAATTATTAGAAGATTATGTTAAATATTACAAAAATTAACGTTATAAAAAAATTAATTTGTTACACAACTAGATTACAGTTTATATTTTGATAATGTTCTTAAAATTTTTTAAGAAACATATATTTATTAAGATATAATATTTTTTTGTATTTATTTTATAAATAATATATTTTACAAAAATATAAAGATAAGTATTTTTTATTGTCTGAATATTTATTCATTCAGATACTTTACAAGTTTTTATTACTTTCGAATTGAAAAATTTATCCTATTTTTGTATGCTAATAATATTTTATACTTCATATTTCATTTAACTGTGTAATTATAATAAACTATTTTTTATCATCCTCACAAAAATGTCCAATTACTAGGACATTTACCTTAACAGCTGCGAGATATGTTTCTACTAAAAGAATAACACCGAAAGTCTTATAGATATTTTTAGAAGCGCGCGGATATTTTTAATTCTTTCCCGCGGCTTTCCCGTGAGACACGATAGACAGAAAGCTCATTCAGATCGGGCGAAGCTGCAACGCGAAAATAATTCAGCAGCTGCCGGTACTGGGTGGTATCGTCGGTCGAGTGAGTAACTTAGAATTACGATGATTAATTGAATGTCAGAAACAGAACGAGTAATTTACGGGACAAATTCGCGCGCGGACTACGAAAACACGTCGCCGAGTTTATACGTGGCTTGTTTCCTCTCGCTCTTTCTCTAAATCTCTCTCGCTTCGACTTTTCTCTCGTTTCTTCCACAATCCTATCTGGCTTTCGAGCTGTCTCTGCTTTTCGTCAGCCATTCGCGAACAAGACGCAGATTGATTTAGCAATAAGCGTTCGACGAACGCTCAAAAATATGTCATTCGTACGACTTTAACCAGAAATCTCGTCCTTAAATTTAATAATGGCCACTTCGTTGATCACTTGAAGATTTTTTCTTTCAAAAAATGAAATGAATTGAGAATGACAAAGAAGACTTTTAATAGAGGAGACTAAAATTCAGAAGATTCAAAATATTTAGCTGCTTTAAATGATCCAATAATAAATTTAAATTAATTCGTATATTAATACAGTGTCACTTTAGCCCATTTAATATCAAAAAATTTATGCTACCATGTAATACGCGAGAGAGAGAGAGAGAGAGAGAGAGAGAGAGTATTTAGCTCAGTTAAAAATTTGCACACGTAAATTCGACGTAAATTAACATAAATGACTTAAGCTCCAACTGTTAATTGTCGCAACAAATATCCTTCGGCGCTGCACGCGTGATGCTTAAATTGATTTCCGTTCCGTTTACGACCTCGAATGATTTGCTGACGTTTCGCTAGCGTTATGCGCGACAGCTGCCACGGAGAAACTCGTCTAACTCGTCCGCTTATTCGTTCACTTTACGCTTGCCTTCAACGCGCCGGTTAAAACGTCTCTCCGCTTCTATAATGTGTCGTCAGGGCGATTCGCGCCGAGCGAAATACCGTCGCACTGGCTCCTTGTCTCGTTAAACGTTAGCGTCAAATAAACTCGCGTACATTCAATTAAATTCGGGTCGTGGAATTCGAAATCCTTATCCATTTAGTCTCAGGAACCATCTCCATTCACGCTCTCCGTTCGCGACGCGTATTCGCCGTATTCACCTGTCCATCATTATATTACGTTTACTCGGATTTATTCGCACGAGCGTTTCCGTACTCATTTGACGTCGGCCCGGAAGTCGCTAGGGTTTCATAACGCGAAAACACCCATCGATTTTTCTCGTATTTATAAAGCGAGACGCAACCCGGCGCCAGCATCCGCGACTTAAAAGTAGCGCGTCGATTCCCAGCCACTTGTTCGATAAATCGTTGCTCCCGCCGCAGACCTTGCAGGATAGGACGATTGAAGAATTATGACGTACTTTTAAAATAGCACCGAGGTCGAAACGAGACTTCGGCAATCATCCGTTCCGCGGATGCTCATCGAAGAGTCATAGATCACCGAGAACTTATTGCTCGATCGCCTTGGTCGAGTAATTGAGCCTGGAGATACGTACAAAGTTCAAGATTTTCCACGTTCTAAGCTAATCACTCTTAACATGGAAAAGTAAATAGTTATTATTATTTTAAAGTCACAACATTGTAAAGTATCTTTAAAAAGAAACAAACACGTGCGCGGAGCATTTTTCCACGAATAATTTCTGGCTTGTGCGACTCATCGCGTACGACGATACGTATTTTTACTATTTTCCATTGTCCCATTACTTCCAAATTTGATATCGTAAAGCTTGCAAACGGGACGCAGTTGGCAGCACGCACACTAATTCAAAATTAGCTGCGCGGATTGAATTTCTTCCATCGTGTTGCAACAGGGTGTTCGGAAAGCGAGCGTCTTCATCAAGCGGCCCCGCGGAGGAAACAGATCGTCGCTTTCACGAAAGCAGATCGCCGGTGAAATTTATGCCGTCACGTGCCGACGTCCTCGACAAAGTGGACTGCAATTTAGTCGCTCCGCTTTAACGAAGCGCCGTTTCTCGTTTGAACGTAGAATCGCGTGGCAGCAGCTTTGTGACTGCTAATCGCGTTACAAGCGGAAGACACTCGCCGAGGTCTTTACGACGCGATCGTACGGTGGGACCCGCGGGATCTCTTCCGTCGCGATCTCCTTCCGATTAAAAATCGCCTTCCAGCTAATTTCTCGCGCAATTATCGTTCACAACGTCTTCCCTTTTTATTTGCTCGGAAAATCCCAGTCCGTTTATACACTTTACACCATCGCCCTCACATAATTCACACTTAACGAGTCCTTTCGTTAATTCGGCGGAACACTGTTGAAGTGACATTCGAGCTGAAGCCAAGAATTTTGCAATTCTCATCGGTATGCGGACAGTTGTCGGTCGCACCTGCATTTTGACGCTTTGACTCCGCTTTTCAACAGTCGTCATAATCGGCACGTGCGTCGGCATAAATTTCATCTTTCCTTCCCTAAGTCGATTTTCGCCACGCGATTATTCTTCCTACGCGCGAAGAGTGTTTTCCAGTGTCAAATAATTAAAGGGTTTTATTTTCAGAGACACCTGTTTGTAATAACGTAAAAGATTTGGCGCCGTTCTCACGATTTTCTGCGAATCTTCGAAAGCACTTGTTGGACAACTTTTTGTTTTTTTTTGTTTTTTTTTGTTTTTTTTATTGAAACGAGAATTTATTTTTTTATTTTTTATAAGAGACTGATCTGACAGAGGAGTTACGACATCGCGCCTGGAACAGGAAGACGCAAATCACGAACGCAAATGCGTTCGTTCATCGGAAGTGCGTCGATCGCGAACGGCGGTCGTCAGCCGCTCGTTTACCGAGGTTTACGACGCCGGCCGTAGTTTCTGCGCTCGAAGAGAGTTCGTTGCCAGGTCTAAAATCGTCGTCCTGACAATGACGTAGTGGACCGCGGCCGTTTGTCTCACGTGGGACGACAATCGCGACGGTGGATCCTCTCTTTCGTCGCCCGGACGAGCGGAAAATACGTTACACCGGGACCGCGGGATCGCGTAAAAATTGATGAAGCGGTGGAGCGATTTTAGCAGTTTCGCGTAACCAATGTCTGAGCAAAATAACGTGGTACGTATCAGTGAATCACACACGTCGCGGCGGAACGGATAAATAAACAGTAGCTGTTTGGGACCACTGTTTGTGCAAATCGTATTACGTACGCAACGACGCTCACGCCCTTGCCCGACGAAATTTGCGTTGCAGCCGCATTGCAGCTCGCGCTTCTCTCTCNTCTCTCTCTCTCTCTCTCTCTCTCTCTCTCTCTCTCTCTCTTTCTCTCTCCACGGATATACATGAATAATAAACACCGACGGAATAGTTTACTAACTCGTAACTTCTGGGACAATCTATCGTACGGTAGAACCGGACGATACGAATAATATCCAGAGTATACGATGCGCCGAAATAAATTGCAAGGCACTTGATATCGCGGAGCGAGCGAATGTTTAAAAGCCTTCTATGAAATAATTTACCTAGTCCACCGAGAGAGAAAAGTAACGTTTCCCAGTTCAGTGAATTCAATCTGGGAGACTCTCCCGCTCCACTCAGGTTCCCGCATTTAAATTTCGCCTATCGTATTCTGAGATCTTTCAATATAAACTCTTGGTGCTTTCCAACATTTGTCTTAAAATAACGCGTTATACCGAATTGGAAGTTCGGACTATTGTTACATGGAAAATCGTCAGGTTCTCTTTCGATCTCTGTTTAAATTGTTTTTCGTCTGGTCGAGTTTGCACTTTCGTTTCTGAGCGCGCTGAGCTCATCGCTCCCCGAGATCTCCCTCGTGTACGATCATCCGACACGAGACGCCCACGCTGCGACGCCGGCCGCGGCGGAAGCTCGGCAGTTATGGCAATCATCGTGTACACACATCGTTGAACGGCTTACCTCCTGGATCCTGTAGCTGGTGCGAATGGTCTTGCGTCTGGTGGTGGTGATCTCGTAGGTCTCCTCGACGGTGGGCGCCTCATCGTCGTCGTTGTTGTTACTGTTGTTGACGACGCCGCCGCCGTCGTCGGCCCTCATCAACGCGTCCGTCTCGTCCATCCCGACGTTCTCCGTGTCCACTTCCATCGAGGAACGAGAAACGTGTCTTCTTTGGCCGATCGGTCGGAGAGAATCTCGTAGAGATCTCGCTGCGAGCGGGAGCTACCAAAAGCGCGACGAACACGAGCCGTTCTGCTTGTCGCGCGTAGCCACTAGTTCGGTCCGATTTCGGCTAGAGCGGGTGAAAACCTTTTACAGCGCGCCGCGATACTATTCCGGGAGTCCAAGTTCCGCGCGGAGCGGCGAGGCTGACGGTACTAAAGCACCGCGCTGCAGAAACCCACGGCAAACGCGGATCCCATCCCGCGCGCGTCTTTCGACGGCGAAAATAGCATCCCGTGGTTTCCCGCAGGAACCTAGCAGCTCGCGCGCGCCATACTGGCGTATCGATATATCGATCGAATAATCGAGATTTCGAATAACCGAGATTTACAACATCGAGGAATTTTTGAAAGAGGTCGAACCGCACCTTCGAGGATAGACAGGATTTTTTTGGAATTATGGACTCAAAGATAGGAGTTTATCTCTACTATTTCTACTCCTACGGCTTGTAAACAGTTGAATATTTAAAATTTGAATGTTGATATTATTTAATAATATTACATAAATTGTAATACGCTTATCATTTTAAGGCGTATGTATACTTTGAACACGTATCCACGAAGGAGTGTAATAAATCTCTTTATTCGAATATATAAATCTTTAAAAAGCCTCAGCGCAATAATATGGAATGACATTGATGTAATAAAAAATATGTATATATAAAAATTCAAGAAAAGACAATATAAAATTCTATAGTCAATAAAATTGATTTCTCTAAGTTCTCATATTATAAATATTTTTTATGGCACCATTCTCAAAAGATTATATCATATAGACATTTTTCTTATGATATTACAATTGGTAAATATACATAAACGTTTGTAGACGTATATGTATTTATAAAACTTCAAAAATTACGCAAGAATGCACGCTATGTGATATGCTTTTTCACATCAATGTCTATCAATTCTGATGGCTTAAAAATACCAATTTCTGTAATTATACCGGTGATTAAATTCGCCGGAGTCACATCGAACGCTGGATTCCAACACGTTATGCCTTCTGCTGCGATTCTCTTGTCGTTTATGTGAGTCATCTCTCGTTCGGATCGCTCCTCGATGACTATCTGATCACCGTTGGACATTTGGAAGTCTATGGACGTCAGTGGTGCAGCCACGTAGAAAGGAATATTGTGATATTTAGCGAGAATCGCAATCTGTAATCAATAGAAATAATTATGTAGAGAAGCGCCAGCAATGGTCGAAGCTAAATCTTAGTGCCTAATGAGTATATAAATAAATTTATATGTAAATTTTTAAAAATACATTTTCTGCGCGCCAATTACTATCGAAAACTTGAAACGCAATCATAAACTAAAGTTGGGAAAAATGTCTCAAAGATAATTATGTAATTGTTATAAAAATAATTATATAATTAGACAAAATTGTGTAAGATATATATATATATATGATTGTGAGATATACATACACATACTGATATCTTTAAATATAATCCAAATATATTTTTAAAACAATTACTCCTTATCGTTATCGTTTGTGACTCTGTAATATTCTGTAATATTTGAATTAAGATATCATATCATCAAGATTCGTGATTGATAAGTTACCTGATAAGTCCCAATTTTGTTTGCAGTGTCGCCGTTCCTGGCAATTCTGTCTGCACCCACAACAACCGCGGTAAGCTGTTTCGTTTTCATTACTGCAGCAACCATGTCGTCACAGATTAAAATTGCTGGTATTTTTTCGTATACTAATTCGTAAGCGGTCAAACGAGCGCCTTGATTGTACGGTCTGGTCTCGGTGCAATAGACGTGTTCTAGGACAGATAGATAACGATTGAGAAACGTATCTTACTCGCCTGGCCAAGATAGTGCTTTCGAAAGTAAGCTATATTTACCAAGATTCCCTGTCTTGTGAAGAGATCTGATGACGCCTAAAGCTGTGCCATATCCTGCGGTAGCGAGACTCCCGGTATTGCAGTGGGTGAGGATCCTGACAGAACTTTCCTCAGGTACATTGCACAGAATTTCATTCGCTCCCAAATTCCCGATTGATTTGTTGTTCTCTATATCTTGCTCTAGCATATCACTTATACTGTCTATGAATCTGCAACACAAATTTTAAAGATAATATAAATCAGATTGCTCATTTCTTTCTTCAAAAACATAAAGTATTGAGAATATACTTGTTTTTCATTTCAGATAATGTGCATGTATCCTCACTAAGTATATTTGCTAGGTCTTTAAGCTCATTGGCTGCTGTCTTCATGTTAACTGCAGTGGGACGTGCCGTTAACAGGTAATTCAGGTTATCCTTGATGACCTGACAAAGAGCTATCTTATCCTCGTAGCATGGATGTTGAAGGATCTCCACTACCAGACTGAGACTGCCCACTATAGCGATTGCTGGCGCGCCTCGTACCTGTACACAGTTATCAAATTAACTTTAAATTACAAACAATTACACCACATATATATTTCTTGCATTAAAATGTACATTCTCAATTGTACAACATTTTGCTTGATAGCCAGGTCAACAAAATGCACAGGAAAAAAATACAGAATTGGTGTATGATAAATATCGACGAAAGAACATAAAGGTATCTTTATCTCAGATGCATAGAATTTAATATTATCATATTGAGCAATTCATCATTAACAGACATGGGGAATGGCGTTCGTAAATAAATGAGAAGCTTACTTGCATCTTGTTGATCACCTTCCAGCCATCCTCAACACCTTTGACCTGGATGTAGCATGTGGTTGCCGGCAACAGCGTTTGGTCCAGGATTTCCAGCTTGCCATCTACCTTGTTCCATTTTATCGCCTCCAGCGTCATTGCGGCCAGCGATCGCGATCTGTCCGGTCAGTCCGGTCACGGGGGCAATTCACAACCGTTCTGAATTTATTGAATGAACGTGACGACGAGCAACGACGAGTATAATTGAGAATTGAGAGCCTTGTCCTTAAAGTAAAGCAAATTGGAGGTCGGAGCCTGCAAACGCGCGAACGTCCAGCGAGCAGGCGTCATCTGGCGGACGAGACTACGTGCGTGTCTCTCTCGATTCTATCTTTTCCGTCTTTTCCGCCATCTCTACTCCGCCATCTCCCTCCCCAATCACTCTCGCGCGCCGAAAAACGTATAACGTTATCTTCGAACACGTTGCATAATCCTCCTGATAGCAACGACAAATATTCAGAGTTGATAGAGAGACCGCTGTTAATCATCCGTACTCATTTAGGTAAATTTAATTTCATTGTTTTGTCTTTTTGTTGTGTAAAGCTATTACATCGAGAAAATTCTTTTTTTTTTAATTATATGTAGGTGGTTATATAATTGATTGTTCTATCAAAGGATTATAAATAAATTTTTTAATAAAGTTTATTTTAAAATATATTTTAATAAATTTTGGCATTTTTTTCTATTCACGTGCATCATTTTCTGCAGTTTCATAAAACTTATAAGTACCATTATAATATTTTTATTAAATAAAAATATTATAATGGCACTTATAAGTCTTATGACAACTGTTTTCTGTTTGTTTATTAAATAATTTTATTATATTATTAATTAATATTAGACTTTCATTGAAATATCATTTTATTATTATTATATATAGCATTTTTCAATTTAGAAATCAATTGAAGCATTTAAAAAGGTATTCTCGCTTTTAAGAATTATCTTTATACCCTTTTTTTAAGAATATTTTTTCAAGTATAAAAGTGATAAATTTGAAACTTAGTTCATTTAGTCTTTGATATTTGAATATTATTTACAAATGTTTTCAATTCACATTGGAGGACCATGACTCAAAAATAAATGTATAAATTATCTGAAATAAAAAATTTTAAAAAAAATTCTAAATTGACTTACAACCAAATTAGAATAATAATTTCTGTAAAAACGACAAAGTTTTGAAGAAAATTTGGTTTTTTTATTTCTCTTTTCGATACTTTTTTTACTGGAAAAATCGAAAAATTAAAATTTTTATTTGATTGTATGTCGAATGAAAGAGAGAAAGATGTTGTGAATATTTCTTAAAAATTTCGAGTTAATCGGATTAAAATTACATGAGTTATTGTTGCAATTTTTAAAAATGTTATTTAAAAAACCAGTTAAAAATTTTACAAGCACTTTATATGTTAATAAAAACTTTCTCTCTTGCCTTTGATCTATTCTGTCTCTCTTGTCAAACTATTAAAAACTGTCAAAGACACAATAATTGATATTTTGAATCTCAAAAGCGAGATACTTCAATACTCTGTTAATTGGTGTGTATATTATAAAAAATTGTGTCGTGAAATACCTAAAAAGGATTTTATGAAGGTGTCAACAAGCCCATTATTTCACGTATAAAAATTGTTGAAGGTGACAATTATTTTTACATCACATCAATTTTGTCTTTTAGCATTAGCCAATAATCCACTGAATGGTCCATAGTCTGTTTGAAAATTGGTTTGGTCATTACTAGTAAAAGTAATGCAATTGGCAGAAGTGAAAATTACTGGCGTTTCATTTTTTTCCTCCAATAGATGATTAATATGATCCCAAATGGTCTGAAACATCAGAAAAATTATTTTCAGGTTAAAAATTGCAGACATTTCAATGTTACCACAAGCTTGTAACATTGCAGAAATCTTTTGCAGCTTCCATATAATCTTATAGTGTTTTAATGTATAAGATTTATGCAATATGTTCTTGCAATCCTTCATTACTGTATGGGTTGTTATAAAAAGTGAAGGCTAGTCATAACTCATGATCCAGCACTGAAAGATGAAAGAAACATTGCATAAACCTTACATTGAAACATTGTAATATTGTATGGAAGTTACAAAAGATTTCTGCAATGTTACAAGCTACCAAATTTATTTTTGAACAAAGAGATAATTGAATAATATTAGGGAACTGCGTTATTTAAATAAATTGCTCAATTCACTCACTCAGTTGTTGCTATTGTTGCTGCTGCTGTATTTCCTTTCCTGTTGAGAGTGACCAACACGAACGTTACGCGATGCGTTGCGACATAGCCCGAGATAGCGGCGAGAGCAGTTTGAATGAATGTTTACCTAAACACAATGGACACAAATCAAACAACGACTCTATTGCAAAGATAAAGCATCCTTTCGAAGTATTCGAGGGAATAGGCGCGCAAAAACACGACACTTATGACAGGCACATGATGCCGCACTTCACAAAGGAGTACGATCACTTCTAGACACGCCACAGTTACTCACGTATCAAAACGATACTGTGTATACTGTGCACCATTGTATTCGACCCTCGTACTTCCGCATAATTCGATATCGAAATACATAATGTCCGATCACTGGCGAAGTAACGGGAAACATGGTGGCAACAGCTGATCGCAGCACCAGAAGTGTAGCAGTGACGAACGTTGCCGAGCGGCGGCGAAGATGGTCGAGCGGCCGACTCTTCGCGGCCCCTATTTAGGAGGAGAGTGGAGAGAGTGGGGAGGCGGCAGAGACGATGCACGG
>QKQZ01053768.1:0-10090 GCA_003595255.1 Solenopsis fugax | reverse complement strand
AAAAAGCACTAAGATCCAGCGTGACCGTACAAGGCATTCTCATTTCAATTTGTATGTATTATATATTATAAACTAAAAGAAAAAAAGTGTTTTATTATGCGCGTATAAGCGTTACAACATACATTTCCATACATGGAGCATTCTGTGTGTAAGCCGCGACAGAATTAATTAAAATCAATCGTGATTTCCGGTCAATAATAGACTGTATCGTTGCACCTGTGCTCAGGTAGCACTGCGCAGAGAAAGGACAGGGACTTTTGCACGTAGTGAAACGCGACGGGAATATCCTACGTGACCGGGCCGGAAGAAGTTCCGCAGCGTTGAACAGTCGATGGTTAACATCCGACTGACGACAAAGTTGCTTGTCTCCGTAAGACTTCACGGATCGTGGCGCACCGTCCTATATCGCGGCATTTATAAAATGAAATTGTGCAATAAAGATGCATAGGTACTCTCACGTTTTAAAAAGATTTGCATTAATCCGCTTGTAGGAAAATTAAGTAAAATAATTTATGCCATAAATTAGGACGTACAGTAATCGTTTGTCTTTGTGCATTTTTATCGAAATTAAAACAGAACGTAAGATTTTTCTCAAAATATATACATATGACAATTACATGTAATAATTTTTCAAATTATCAGTTTCGTGTAGACTTTAACGAAAGAAAAATAACTGCTCATTTTCAGCACAATATCTTCATTTTGTCTTTCTTTCTGTTGCTCAACTGGAAAAGTTCGTGTTAAAATAAATATTCCCTTGCTTCTCAGTTATTCAGCGTCGTTGAGTCGAAATTGCGAACTTAACGAAGAAAAATTGTACGACTGATTACACTGGAGATAGTTGAAATAAATCTAAATTGACTGTGTATTTATGGTCAGGACAGCTTGAGTGAGTCGCCGTATAGATCTTTTTTATCCGTATATATAGATTTTTTTATTCGTATTGAAATAAAAAGCATTACAACCTTGATCCGTGGCGACTTGTGTCTCTGGACATCGCTGACGAAAACAATGATTATGCAATTTCACGTAACCTAGATACCTACCATGAACAAGGTCCACCACCATGACTAATTACACCGAGCCTAATTCATTAAAATTGGGGTCAAGATTAGGTAAAGCAATTAGCGACGTAGAAATTTTCTCTTTCTTTCAGAAAGCTCGTAGACTTTGTCTAAATGATGATTTTACATAAAAAACAAAATTACCGTTCTTTTGTTAAAAATTAACTATTGACAAACTTAAATGGAGTATCAGATCACTGAGTTATCGATTTGTATTCTTTTTCGTTGAGCATCCTGTAGTCACACGAGGCTCCTACTTGTCACACATATCGTAAAAGACACTTCATATTGTTAACACACGCGATACAACATTAGATAAATCCAGATAACTCACGAATTTCCAAATGAACAGCTGACACAATGAGAACAGTGGTGAAACACGAGCTGACGCTACCGATAACGATTCCTGTTGTTCCTTGCACGTAAATGCGATAAAAGAATCGATCCTTGAGATGATCGATGGTCCCGAATAAGTTCGAATAAAGCCAGCTCCGTTTACCGATAGAGGAAAAAGTTGGAGCGCGAGGAAAGTTTCGGCACCTTCTCACGATTGCGCGGAACCGCACCGGATGCTAAGTTTCGGCACTCGCTGGACCGGATCGAGATCGGGCGGTTGTTAATCTCGCGCGAGATTCTCTATCGGGCTGGACGCCGGTGCCGGTCTTCACTTTCTCGTTTGCGCGCCGACTGGCGAAGAAGTATTAGTATACCTGCGAACCGATCGCCGCTGTGTGCCACCTGTTCCTGGCGATATAACTATGTACGTAGTGGGAGTAGGATGTACTTCAGTCAGACACAATGACGTCGTTGGTCTTCGGGAATACGATCGTGGTATGACAATAGTCACGCGGATAAGTTACAAGTGTCGAAAATAAACCGCGAATTAAAACTTATGTAACAGAAGTTTTGGAAGTTTCTTATACAAAAGATTTACAATGAAAAGAATTATTAATTTCAATTAATAATTTCTCGCTTGATTCATAAAAGACATATTTTATAATTCAATGCGTTAAATTTATTATTATCGTTTAAACAATTTAATAAAATTTAATGGTTCATTAAGTCATTAATTTTAATTATCTCTCAGCATTAACTTTAAAATGAATAATATTATCGTAATGAGATTATATTACAATAACCTACTGTAAAATTAATAAATTATACTGATTGAAGTCTCACATGTTACGGAATTATAAAATAATTATTATGATTGTAAACATGATGAATGTAACGCATTGATATCATTATTGAAGACTTCAATGAATCTTGAGGAATTAAGCATGTTATGCACGCATTTAAAAGAATTAGATGTCAATGACCATGTGCTAGATTTGACAAGGACTTCGTTAAATACGCCATATGAGCACTGAATTATTTATTAACTATCATGCGCGATTGTCAATTGAACAGACGTGAATTTTATCATAAATTTAATTCAATTTAATAAATATAAACTAAAAATACGCAAAAATATTTATCTCAAATTTGGCAAAATTTTATAGATTTTATTAATTTTTTTTAAACCATAGCTTTATGACACACACATACATACACACACACACACACACACACACACACATTTAATCTTTTATAATATATTTATATTTCAATCAAATTTCAATATATCTAAACCATTAGAGCATTATCTCTCTCTCATTACATTTAAATTTGGATATAATACACAGAAAGAACGACTTTGCTGAAATACCTAAAAATTTAACTAGATACAAATCTAAAAATAATTTTGTTAGACCACCAAAATAATTATGGAGAACGCTTAAACTAATTGCTAGAACGTCAAAACTATTTACAGCATTGCTTATCACGCTTGAGCAAGAGTTCTTTCCGTGTATTTAAGTGTAGAAGACATAAAATGGTATTTAAACGTTATACAATTCGCTCGTAAAGAGCCTAGAAAGATAAGATTCCACGACGGCTTTATCTCTGCCATTTTAAATCGCTGGAACATTCTTCAACGATTCACTTTAATGCGTCAAGGTGTATCTTTTCGATTCACGAAGTGCTAAATAATCCTCTAAAGTGACAGAGTGCGGAATTCTAAGTGGCGAGAGAGATCCCGCGCATTTTATTTGGAGTGCTTCATGACGGAAGTTCACGCATAGATGCTTTCAAGGTATCCTTTGAAGATATCTCCTTCGTTATCGTTCCTTATCCATAAGGTTATCGTTTTCCTAATGCGGAAGTACGTTTCTCGAAGTTTCAGTTCGCTATTTCCCGGAGGAAAATTACTCTTGCGACATCATGTCAAGGCTGAATATACCAAGCGGAACGGCGCTCTACATTTAATGTAAAATACAAGAAAATAGAAAGAAATTTTTCTTACAACAGATATGCGTCAATCGGCTAATTAATGCGAATTAAAACTCAACCGATTGTATCTGGGATTAAATCGAGAGTGATACTGTCGAGAAGATAATTTAAATGGAGATACAGAAATGTGTATGAGAAGATATATATTTAGTAAGATTTTTTGTACGCGGCTATTTTACTCTGCTTTTGTTAGAGTTAATTTATTTAAAAAGTTTTTTTTTAATATATGTATAGCTTCTATTATTAAAACACATACCCTAAATGAGTACATGAATATTCATGAAAAAGTATTTAAATGTTAAAGACTTTCATTCCCTTTGAAATAAAACTCTTTTCTTCTTTTTCATGACTTTTCTCACACATATACACACACATGCGTGTGTTCGCGCATATATTCATTTATTTGTAATTATATTATACTGTATTGCACAAGAATTTATTATACATTACGCACATATTGTATTATATTTATATATTATATTTCATAATATTGCATTCCTGCGATATTATTCCTGCAACATTAAGTGTAATAAATCTATACACTTTACCAGATTTTAAGTAAGAGCAATTGAATTTTCCGGAGCGATTAGTAAAATAATATAGAATTTTTTATGTTAGCGCAACATTTTTTAATACACCGTATTGTAGAAATTTCATTCGATTATTGAAAGTAATTTATCTGTTACAATAATAAAGCACATGTTCAGAAACGAGAATGCAACGGGAATGTATAACAGAAGTTTGATAGTCTTCCGACCACTGTTTCTCATCATGGTTAATGCGGGCTTCTCGTGATCTACTGAAGTTATCTTCCATTAACACTAGGTAGAAACATCATCACAGAAAGACGCAAGTAACTTAGATAATTAACACGAACATGACAGTGGGTTAAGTTAGGAAAGTACCAATGTATTTTCTACGTTAACATACTCGATTTTCAAAACGTCAAATTGTTACGGCAAATTTTTGTACGAATCTTTTTTTTAAACCTCACTTGTCACAATTTTTTTTGATCGTTCAAATAAAACTGCAGTTAAAATTTTGTTGCTTGTTGCACACATCATAAAATCAATAGACAAATGAAAATAAATGACCAGAGTTCAAAGAGCGATAGAAGCTGATACTGCGAAATAATATGAGCTTTTATTACGAACCACTTATGTTTGTGCGTGTGTTTGTATGGTGCGGGATTCACTTTCTATCGCAATTTTCTTTTGAGAGAAACGAGAGCATCGTGATGCACATACGATAGGATTCTGTCTTGTGTCTCGAGTCGACCAGCACGTCGCGTGAAACCGCGAAGAAGAAAGTGACCATAGCACTTGGCCTAGGAACCGCTTGCACACGCAATTGTGGGATATTTGATAGCTGGGTAGCTAGATAGTTGAACTTCTCAATTTCTTTCCTGATTCACTTGGACTCCCGTTTCACGCGCGTTTTTCCACGGATCTTTTTTGGTCATTTAATTCTTTGCTATAGATATATAACGATATATCACATGCTAAAATGATTGCAACGAATGTGACCCAGAACACCAAGCGTCTTAATATTTATACAATTAAGATCTACCATTTAGCCTTTCGATTCCCATACTAATTTTATAGATACAAGTTTTTAAGGACGGCTGACCCCAAACAATTTTTTATATAACGTTTATGTTAAAAATTATATTAAAATACAGTAAGTAAACATATCAATATAATACAATGTCAATTATTTTTATTTATGTCGATATAGAATCTTTAAAACTATAATTATAATAACGAAATAATTATTATAGTTCTTATATTATTCATTTATGGGATATCCACTTGGAAATCGAAAAATTATATAAATATGTCATTGTTAGTTTTTATTATATTTTCAATTTTAAATCTATGTTAAATAATTTTTTAAATGTGCCTTGAGAGAGAAATACAGAAAGAGATTTACATTTCAAACACACACAATTACTTTACTCTGTTTTAGTTTGTGATTCACTCGAACTCACTGCAGCTCATCCATATAGACTCTCTAGGGACTTTCTGGACGATGAAATTCTTACGCTATATCGAACGGAAAAAGGCATGTCGCGGTTCGCGTCGCATTCGAATCGCGTGAACTTTCAATCGAAGTCTCATCAAATCGAAGAATTGCAGTTTCCTTCCTTGGCGTTTCATTAACTGTGTGAGAACGTAATAGAGAACGGATTATGGAAAATCGATTATTTCTTTCTGCGAGCGGAACAAGTATTGAATATCAAACGTTTGGAAAATTCAGCTCTTACCGCAGTCCTTCTAAGAGCTGAACAAAGTTTCGATATGAAAGTCGTTTGTGAGAAATTCCGACGGTCTTTTAAAGTTGAGAACACGAAAGAGAGGATGAAAATTGCTGCATTCCTTTATACTTTACACAATCAAGATGTTAGGTAACAATAATCTTTTGCAAATTCTATTATTCGCCGTTATCGAAAAATATTGTTCACGAAGCGTGGTGCATTTACGAATACTCGAAATCACTTAAAGCCACTTCCTTCCCCATTTTGTCAATCGTAGCAGCTGTTGCTAAGCCGATCAATATCAATTAAACTTCAACGCAAAGTTAAAGGAATATTGCTTCCTTGATACTGATAAGTAGCTGATTACTTAATTTGGGTTAATATAAATAAATAAAAGTAAAAGTCAAGTAAAAAGTATTGTTTATATTCATGAACGAACGATACGGATCTACGTTGCAGCATATTCGTGGAGATCCGATCATACTTTTGAGCACGGAACGACCATAATGGAGCTCGTGGCATGTAATTTTAATGACGCAGCATTCGAGTGGCGTTTTAGCGTATCGCACGCTTTCTCTGACGGCTTAATGCAACGCTCGCTTTTTTTTTCGTGTTTCTCTTAATGAACGATTTATGAAACTTAATAAAATAATAATCATAGATGTATATCTTCATGCAAATTAAATTGATCGATACGTTTTTGGAGATAATTGACGTTAATAAAATACAATACGAGGTAAAGTAGAGCGAAGTAAAACAAGGACAGAATAGAGAATGAGAAACACGTAATTCAGCAAAACTTTCAGCTGCACTGAGAAACGGAACTAAAAGTTCCCCGAGGAAATTTAAAGTATACATGCGACACTATCCCAGAATTTTGAAGCGTCAAGAGGTCTTAACTAACTAAACTTTTAAACCTTGCTGCTACACTCATGTTTAAAATAAAAGCTTGGTTGATAATTTCAGTACTACGAAATTACATAAGTAAAATCTCGCGGAGAAACCTTTTTGCGCGGGAAGATTCATCTTTAAATATTTTCCACATATATTTATGATCTCGTGCAAATTGTGGAAGATCTTTCTTTTGCCATAAATACCTGAAACACAATTTGCTGAGCGTCCTTTTCGGCTCGGATGTATTCAGTAAAAAATATCACACTTCGTACAGAATATGCGCGTACAATAGAATTTCAACAACATCTCCGGTTTGTCGTTGAATGCAGTCGACATGCAACTGGAGTATCAAGTCGAAAAAAGGTACAAACAAGCCATACGGATATTTCATCCCCTCTGTACGGTTTTCGACCGATGAATCATGAGCTTGTCGAGGGAGCCACTTCACCCCGTGTGAAACGAAATGTGTACACTGGGTACAATTGAATGCAGTGCACATTGCACGAGTGACCCCCTCACGAGATCACCTGCCTTCGTTCTTCGACTTACCTGGTCGCAGTGATTCGTGCATTGCGCAATGAGTTATACAAAGCGGTTTTTTTTCTTTTTAATATTTTAATTGTAGATTTTTTTTAATACCATATTGCACAGAAATTATCCAATTTTCTCTCTGATGTACAATTTTATTTAGATCACGTAAAAATAACAAGTTATTTGGAATACGCTTCTTGTAGTTTATATAACAATTTTATATAACAAAGTTTGTAATTTATACAAATACCTACACTAAGAGAAAAAAATACTTTAAAAAATTTTTACTTAGCACAAAAAATTATTTACTCCTTATAACAGTTTAATTAATTAATAGCTTATTTACTTGCAGTAAAAAATTTCTTAATTGAAATATTTATGTAAATAAAATAAAGAAATAATTTTTATTCAAGTATTTTTTTTTGCAATTCTAAAAAATATTTACTGTGATTATTTATATATTCAAGATAATCAGATTTTCTAATCTAAGAAAACAATTTAATTAAGATTAATAATATTATTAACTTATTTATAAAATCATTATTTAAATGTAATAATACAAAATTATACTTCAGATAATAAAAGTAAATATTTTTGTTTAAACAGAACAAACAAATATTTGCGTTAAATATATGGCTTTAAGAAAATATATTTTTTTCATTTAAAAAATTGTTCTCTCAGTGTAGACGTATTTTATATACTTTACAATAATATGTACAGTTTATATACATTAAAAAGAACATTATACTTTAGAATTGTATATGTAGAATCAAATGTTGTAAATCAGAAAATGAAAGAATAGTTTTTCCAGTACTATCATTATCAAACCTTGATGTGCGACGATGTTACCTTTATCGACAATTAATTTGCAATGCATTAATTTGCAATGCACTTCAAGCAACATTATCGATAATTATTTTGTTCTTTCTCGTTTCGAGTGCTAGGAACGATAATTACCAGAGTGGAAGCAGTTACGAATGTAATAGTCGACGATGAAACTTTCTCACGTGAAATGGTCTTCACTGATCTTCACTGTTTTCCATTGTTCTTCCGGTTCTCATCGTTTTCACCCGCGACCGATCCGCGGAATTTCCACGAAACACTTCGAGAAGCAATTATGTACTAACCGATAGTACGCACGATGAAATCAATTAAGCTTGATTACCTGAAACGTCGTTAGGAATTCCGCACGACCGACGATCCGCACTTTATCGCGAGAGAACTACGGAGAAATTGATGCTTTACACCAGAAGCGCGGCGTGAAAGCGAGTGGTAATGCGAAGTGATACGTATGTAATTTAATTCTCGGTCATTGGCACCTACAAAATTTCGAGTTACCTGATTCACTTTCCACTGACTATGACCGAGGAATACTAATACAACTCTCAAGAAGCATTAAATTTTACAGTCTTCGTCATAATATAATTTGCCTTTATCCTTCTTCACTTATCGATTCTTTTTTAATAGCAAAATTTAATTAATTTGTCAATAATCCTTCAGTTAAGTGATTAAGAGAATCCGGATCTTTAAGAACAGTTCGAAAGAAATTTTCTTGTCTATAGTATTATAAAAAAAGTAATAAATTTTTTTAGAGAAATGTTTCCATTATCCGAATAAATGTAGACTTATTTAGCACTCGACATCTATATATTTCCACCGCAATTTATATACCATACATGTGCGAGCAGACCGAAGCAGTTTTCGAAATTAGGTCTTGGATGGACCAAGAACGATCGCTCTTACCTAATCTAGCCATCGATTTTAATGCTACCGTGCTTCAAGGATGGTTGCTTCCTTTACGTAACGTCGCGTTCATCGTGAAAAAAAAAATCACCCGTGTGTAATAAAGTTATTATTACATAAGCGAGAGAGAATCTCCGCGAGGCCAATCGCAAATTGTATCTAAGTCGAACGCATAACAGAGTCCGGGACGCCATCAATCACGCGGAGTCACCGTATTGACGAACGCTCGCGTCAGCGGTTCATTAGAGCGATTTGGCACGCCGACTAAACTTTGATGAATGTATATTAGAATTTCGTGAACCGAACAACGAATCGTACACGTTTGTTAAACAAGACGGAAAGTAGGGCCGATTATGTTCCGTGGTTTACACGATTTTTCTCGCTGCCGTGAAAAGATCAGGAAACGAGGCCACGAACCGGCAGGAAGTTACACAATAGAGAGCACGGTCCTATTCTCATAAGGGAAATTCTATATATATATATATATATATATATNGAAATTATATATATATATATATATATATATATATGCTGATAATGCTTTTTAACGAGGGCTCGAATCTCTCGTTACCAATCGACGAGTTTCCTCTCGTGTCACGTTTACGTATTCATAAAATTCTCGTATTTTTCCTGCGATGCAGCGATGATGAGTTACGAAAGTAGATCTCGTTGCAAAATGTATCGAAGAAGCATGCTTAAGGAGCAAACCTTCGTCCGCATCATAACAGGATTACAAAAGTCTGTTCCTCTGATGATCGCGAAATTGCACGTTTGTTGGCAAATCGCCACGCTAATGCGACCTCGTTTAAGCATGTAGTCGCGTTTTGCCGCTTTGTTCACCGGGCGGAATTTGATGGCAGTCTCCAGTAATAAAAGCTGAGACGAACGAGACAACGCCCAGAATTATTCAGCGATATTTTGAGACGAAAGCGGACGTCATTACGGATTTTCATTTCGCTTGATGGACTAAGTTTATATCGTAGAATTGTTATGACGTGCCACAATCAACAATTGCGACACCGTATGAAAATCTGATTATCGAACTGGCATAAATCTTCATTTAATTTTCTTTGTGGCACCTGCAGTGTACAGTAAAGTCCGAGAATCCAGAAGACTCAGTAATTTGTTTGTATCTCTGAATTCATAATTGTTTCAAATATTCGGCATTAATGTGGATATCTCTTTGAATATTGGAATCTTCTTTAATACCAATCAATGAATATATAGGCTCGTGTACGTCAATAATAATACTAATAATAAGAAGGTCATT